>WNWK01050463.1:0-12828 GCA_009830355.1 Cherax destructor | reverse complement strand
CACGCAATACCGAAGAATCCTAGAATCAATACTCATCTGTATATCCAACAACTTCAACCAGAACAACGGCTTCTACAACATAGCTGAACCTATTGCCAAGAAACTTCTTCAACGCTATCCCACCTAGAACTCAAGAATGGTACACTGCAGGTCTTTTAAGTCACACTATGTTTTTAACTATCACACTACTTTTAAGACTCACATGCAGCTTTCTCCACCTGACTGTACCCTATATATATCTCCATGTTGCTCATTTTCCAGGTAGATCTGTCTCGTGACTTCGATAAAAAGCACTGCGTGCGAAACGTTGTCAATAAAGGATCACATTATACTGCTTATGTGTTTATTTTTCCATTGTGTCGGTATTTTATACCATTTATTTCCACAAGATTGATGGACTGACTAAATCGACTCAAGGCCGAGGGACTGATTATCTCAAACTCCTCCTGATCTTCCCGATTCTTCTTTGTATGGACTGATGAAGCCACTGTGTGGCATTATAAATATATTACATAGCATTAGAAATTTAATACCTAGTATTAGAAATCTTTTGTACGAAGAAAGATTGAAGACCCTAAAATTTCATTCACTTGTAAGACAAACAATGAGGGGAGACATGATCCATTTATACAAGTGGAAAATGGGTGTTAACAAAGGGGATATAAACAAATTAGATAAGTTTAGATTTAGAAAGGATATTGGAAAGTATTGGTTTGGAAATAGGGTAGTTGATGAGTGGTTATTGAAGTTAGCAACTTGGGTTGTTTCAAATTTAGGTTGGATAAATTCATGAGTGAGAGACGTTGGATTTGAGTGGACATGCACATGAGTAAATAGAATTATCAAAGCTTATTTCTTGGGTAGCATTGAAAATTAGGTTGAGCAAATATTCTGTTAGTAAGATGGATTGATCGAGGTATACAAGTGGAAAATGGGTGTTAACAAAGGGGATATAAATAAGGTCTTGAGGATATCTCTCCAAGAGAGAACCCACAATAATGGATTCAAATTAGATGAGTTTAGATTTAGAAAGGATATAGGAAAGTATTTGTTTGGAAATAGGGTAGTTGATTAGTGGAACAGTCTGCCTAGTAGGGATATTGAAGCTAGGATCTTGAGTAGTTTCAAATTTAGGTTGTAAATCCTGCAGACCGAGGTGACATCGACGTACCTGGATAAAACGAGAGGAACACATAATGATAAGAGTGTTTAATAAGAACATAACATAAGAACATAAGAATGGAGGAACACTGCAGAAGGCCTACTGGCCCATACAAGGCAGGTCCCTATCAAAACCACAACTACCTAAGAATTCACTCCTGCACCCACGACACCAATCAAATCCAGCCCCTCCCACTCATATATTTGTCCAATCTCTTTTTAAAGCCACCCATGGTCCTAGCCTCTATCACCCTACTTGGAAGATTGTTCCACGCATCTACAACTCTGTTCGAAAACCAGTACTTGCCAATGTCCTTTCTAAATCTAAATTTATCCAATTTAAATCCGTTATTTCTGGTTCTTACTTGGTTCGATATCCTCAGTATTTTATTAATATCTCCTTTGTTTATGCCCATCATCCACTTGTACACCTCGATGATATCTCCCCTCATTCTACGTCTCTCCAGAGAGTGGAGATTCAACGCTCTAAGTCTATCTTCATACGGGAGATTTCTTATACTGTAAATCATTTTAGTCATTCTTCTTTGTATGTTCTCCAATGAATCTATATCCATCCTGTAGTAAGGAGACCAACACTGAGCTGCATAATCCAAATGAGGTCTCACTAGTGATGTATAGAGCTGTAAAATAACTTTTGGACTTCTGTTGCTTATAATTCTTGAAATAAATCCTAGTAATCTGTTAGCCTTATAGCGCATACTTAGGCACTGTTGTCTTGGCTTTAGATTCCTGCTTACCATGACTCCCAAGTCTTTTTCACATTCTGTATGATCAAGCTCAACTTCACCTAGTTTATAAATTCGAGTGATATTTTCATTACCAACGACTAGTACCTTACACTTGTCCACATTGAACTTCATCTGCCACTTTTCAGACCAAGACATTAATTTGTCCAAATCCTCCTGGAGTTCATTGGTATCCTCCTCAGAATGAATCATACGGCCTATTTTGGTATCATCAGAAAATTTACTCATGTCACTTGCAATTCCTTCATCAAGGTCATTTATGTAAATTATGAACAACAATGGGCCCAAAACTGATCCTTGTGGAACGCCACTAGTGACTAATCCCCATTCAGATTTGCCCCCATTAATGGAAACTCTCTGCTTTATATTGGTAAGCCATGCCTCTATCCATGCTAGAACTTTACCTCCTATACCATGAGCTGCCACTTTTTAAGAGTCTCTTGTGAGGTACTCTATCGAAGGCCTTACTGAAATCCAAGTAAACTATATCATATTCTTTATCACTGTCTACTGCCTCAAATGTTTTATTGAAAAACGTCAGTAAATTTGTCAGGCAGGAACGACCTCTCGTAAACCCATGCTGAGATTCATTAATCAAATTATGGTCTTCAAGGTGACTTCTGATAATATCAGCTATAATTGATTCTAATAATTTGCCTACTATAGACGTGAGGCTTATTGGACGGTAATTTGATGGAATGGACTTATCCCTTGATTTGAATATAGGAACTACATTAGCTATCTTCCACATCTCTGGCACAACACCAGTTAGGATGGACGTATTAAACACATTCGTTAATAGCTGACTAAGTTCCATTTTGCATTCTTTAAGTACACTGGAAAACAACTCGTCGGGTCCCGGGGACTTATTTTGCTTCAGTTTATCTATCTGTTTGATAACCATGTCCCTCATGACAGTAATATTAGTTAATTTGAATTCTTCAGGAACTGAATAATTGTTCATTTCTAAAATCTCATTTACGTCTTCTTGTGTAAAGTCTGACAAAAAATAGTCATTAAATAGAGAACACATTTCCAGTTCGTTATCCGTCAGCTGTCCATTCCCAATTTTCAGAGGTCCTACCTTTTCCCTCACCTTCGTTCTGTACACTTGAAATAACCCTTTTGGATTAGTCTTTGATTCATTAGCAACCTTAATCTCATAGTCACGTTTAGCCTTTCTAATCCCCATTTTTACTTCTCTTTTCAACTGAACATATTGGTCAATAAGGTTAACATCTCTTCTTTTGATGCGCCTATAAATTCCTCTTTTCTCCCCTAATAGATGTTTTAGCCTCCTGTTAATCCATTTGGGATCGTTATTATTTGACCTAAATTCTCTCTGGGGAATAAACATACTCTGTGCACGTTGTACATTATTAAGAAACAAATCATAAACGCAGATCCCATCGTAATCGTTAGCTAGATTACCCCAGTCGAGATTAGACAGGTGTTCCCTAAGTCCAATATAATCGGCAGAACGAAAATCAGGAACTTTTACCGTATTATCCCTATTCTCGTACTCCCATGTAATATTAAAAGTAATGGATTTGTGATCACTAGCTCCAAGCTCTTCAGTGATCTCCAGATTATTTACAAGAGTTTCTTTATTTGACAAGACTAGGTCAAGCAAATTATTACCTCTGGTAGGCTCTGTCACACACTGCTTCAGAAAACAGTCCTGAACTACTTCCATAAAGTCACTGGACTCCAGATTACCGGTCAAAGAAGTCCAGTCAATTTGACTAAAGTTAAAATCCCTTACTATCACTACGTTATTGTGCCTAGAAGCCCTAACAATTTCGTCCCAAAGAAGTCTCCCTCTATCGTGATCCAAGCCTGGAGATCGGTATATTACACCTAGAATCAGTTTTCTTGACCTTCTAGAAACTCTACCCAAACAGATTCTGTTAATGATCCATCTATTTTTATGCCTGTTTTTATGCAGCAATTTATATTTTCTCGTACATACAATGCAACTCCACCCCCTTTCCCATTATATCTATCTACATGGAACAACTTAAACCCCTGAATATGACACTCAGCAATCATATCCCGACTCTTGGTATTATACCACGTTTCAGTTATTGCAATGACATCAAAGTTCCCAGCACATGCTACCAAACGTAATTCGTTAATTTATTTCTGGCGCTTCGACAGTTAGTATAAAATACATTGATATGTATCTTCTTGTGAACCCTTTTCAGCTTTTGTTTTACACAACTTCTGTTACTATCATTACTGTTATTGTTAAGATTTATGATATCAATATTTTGGCCCTCATTATTTACCATTCCTAAACCCATACCTCTAACTAATCCTAGTTTAAAGCCCTAACAACATCCTCAACTGAGCTAGCGAGAAATCCTACACCTTCCCTGGATAAGTGAACCCCATCCCTGGCATACATGTCATTTCGGCCATAGAAGTGGTCCCAGTTGTCAATGAATGGGACTGCATTATCCTTACAGTGTTTGTCCAGCCAGCAATTTATACCAATCGCTCTGGACAGCCATTCATTTCCAACACCCCTTCTTGGCAAAAGGCCACATATAACAGGGCTCCCTCCCTTCTTCCTAATGATGTCTATTGCTGCCTTATACCTACTAACTAAATCCTCACTTCTACGCTTAACTACATCATTGCCTCCAGCACTGAGGCAGATAATAGGATTGATCCCATTACCATGCATGATGTTGTCATACCGGCTAACAATGTCTTCCATCCCAGCCCCAGGAAAGCAAACCCTCTGTCTCCTACTCCTATCTTTCAAGCAGAAGGCCCTATCCATATATCTAACTTGGCTATCCCCAACAACAACAATGTTTTTACCTTCCTTGGTACCGTTCGTCGTGACGTTCCCAGTAGTCGACTCACATTCGTCTGGTAGCACAGAAAAGGAATTCGAAGTTTCCACAGCAGTCTCTTTCTTCTTCGTTGTTACTACCTCTCCATTCGTTTTCTTGATCTTCAACTTCGTCCCATGCTGTCCGGCCACTGCCCAGGTTCCCTTCCTGACCTGAGGACTCACAACAGGAGGACTACTACGAATCCTCTTGTTTTCCTCCGTCAATCGCCGTATCTCAAGCTTCGCTACCCTCAATTCCTCCTTAAGCTGCTGGTAAAGTTGCTCAATAGGGGGCATCTTGGTTCACTTCACAGCAAAAGTGGTTCAGTCCACAGAGAACCCTAGACACGTCCTCTCTGAGCTAAGAACATATCACCTCTGAGGTAAGAACAGATCACCTCTGAGCTAAGAACAGATCACCTCTGCTAAGAACAGATCACCTCTGATAAGAAAAGATCACCTCTGTTCGTAGCTTCAGCTACTTCCAACACAACAGAGGGTTCAACCACAGTGAAGAGAGAATCTATGGGGAAGGCTTCACTGTGGGTTACAGCTATGGCTATGAAAGCTAAGCTAGCGCAGCCTGCTCCGGCAGATTGCTCAATAACATATCTCAAGTTCTCCAACTCTTTAGGCATGTACCTATGCAGGAGAGCTAACCTCCACAGCCTAACTTCAGGCGATATATATCTTAAAATCTCTGCAAGAAACTTGAACCTTCACTTGTTCTGAAAACCAATCCAGACTGGTTAGCAGGAGCATAGACCGGAGGCGGGATGCGACCCACCTTTCTGAGACTGTAGAGTAATTGCACATTGCTATTACAGCCAGAGCTATGGCTGTGTTTGTGATTTTAATGGTTCGTGTTTTGAAAATCATATGATCTATTAGTTATGTGACATCAGAAATGTTAGGAGAGTCAGACTGGAAGCAACAAGCCTGGTGTTCCAGGCTTGTTGCGTCTCTTCTCTTGTAGATTGATGGACTGAACACATCGACTCCAGGCCGAGGGACTGATAACCTCAAACTCCTCCTCTCCTTACACCTTTCTACTTTGTATTGGACTGATGAAGCCACTGTGTGGCGAAACGTTTCCTCAATAAAGATACCCAAGTGTTGCATATGTGTCTAATTTATAATTTGTCTCTTCTCTTGGGAAGCTAGCTTTCAGTCTGACTCTCCTAACATTTCTGATGTCACAAAACTAATAGATCATTTGATTTTCAAAACACGAACCATTAAAATCACAAACACAGCCATAGCTATGGCTGTAATAGCAATGTGCTAGGGCTCCACAGCCTCAGAAAGGTGGGTCGCATCCCGCCTCCAGTCTATGGTCCAGCTAACCAGTCTGGATTGGTTTTCAGAACAAGTGAAGGTTCTAGGTTCTTGCAGAGATTTTAAGATATATATCGCCTGAAGTTAGGCTGTGGAGGTTAACTCTCCTCCATAGGTACATGCCTCAAGAGTTGGAGAACTTGAGATATGTTGTTGAGCAATCTGCCGGCTGCACTGCACTAGCTTAGCTTTCATAGCTATAGTTGTTACCCACAGTGAAGCCTTCCCCATAGATTCTTCACTGTGGTTGAACCCTCTGTTGTGTTCGAAGCTATGAACAAAGTTATTGAACACCCATATCATGTTGAGTAAAAGGACACAAATACAACTAATGTGACATTTTATTGTTACAACGTTTCGCTCTCCAGGAGCTTTGTCAAGCCATTACAAACAATACATGAACACAGAGGGTATATATATGCTCAGAGTGAGGTTTAATACTAGTGGTGGTGGTAGTAGTAGAGATATAAGTTGAAGTAGTTATGTCTCTACTACTACCACCACCAGTATTACACCTCACTTTGAGCATATATATACCCTCTGTGTCCATGTATTGTTTGTAACGGCTTGAAAATGCTCCTGGAGAGCGAAACGTTGCCACAATAAAATGTCACATTAGTTGCATTTGTGTCCTTTTACTTAACATATTGTCAGTAATTCTACCAATATTATTATACCCTTATCATTACGTGTTCAGCCCTCCTCTCGTTTCATCCAGGATTTACAATTCTCTAACAGGTAGACACGTAAATGCCATCAGGAACTATGGAACAGGAATGTCAAACTTGCCCAGTCCGCTTTTTTTTTATGGGCTGAGAACGCAGCAACCATAACATCAGGTCTCGAAAACTGTAGAAGGAACTTAGAAATGTTTCACTTGCATAACGGCCAAATTGCCATGCTTTGTGGTGCTTTTGTTGGAACCTTAAAGGCACTTAAGAACGTTCGGTACATGGAGTACAGCAATAGACGAAAACTTGTGATCGATGATCTTGGAGTGTGAATTAGTGTACAATAACGATACCCAATAACGATAAATAAGTTTAGGTTTAGAAAGGATATAGGAAAGTATTGGTTTGGAAATAATGTAGTTGATGAGTGGAACAGTCTGCCTAGTAGGGTTATTGAAGCTAGGACCTTGGGTAGTTTCAAATTTAGGTTTGATAAGTTCTTGAGTGGGAGGGGTTGGATTTGAGTGGGACTTGCACATGAGTAAATAGAATTATCAAAGCTTATTTCTTGGGTAGCATTTAAAATTGGGTTGAGCAAATATTCTGTTAGTGGGACGGATTGTGAAGGACCTGCCTAGTATGGGCCAGCAGGTCTGCTGCAGTGTTTCTCCTTTCTTATGTACTTATGTTGCACATGTCTTAATTTCTTCAATTTTTTAAAGAATACAGCATATGTGCGAAGGAGAAGCTTATATACCGTAGGCAGGAGAGGTGCAGCAGCCGTAGGTTGTGTCACATTTGTCCAATGTGGAATTATGTCGTGGCTAAGTGTTAAGCAATCACATTTGCTGTATTCTTTACAAGATTGATGGACTGACTAAATTGACTCAAGGCCTAGGGACTGATTACCTCAAACTCCTCCTGATCTTCCCGATTCTTCTTTGTATGGACTGATGAAGTCACTGTGTGGCATTATAAATATAATACATAGCATTAGAAATTTAATACCTAGTATTAGAAATCTTCGGTACGAAGAAAGATTGAAGACCCTAAAATTTCATTCACTTGTAAGGTCATCATTCGCTGCCCAGCCTTTGCAGAGTGCGGGTGTGCTTGTTTTTGGTCCCTAGCGGTGGAGGTGAGAACTGATAGTTTTCATCAACATGGTGGAGCGCTACAGACGACGTGTCAATACTTTCTGTATTGAAGTGTTGCAGGGTGCGATTTACCCAAGCAACGCAGATGTTCTCCTCCCAGCTGTTTTGAGGGATTCTTTAGGGATATCCAATGAAGAATTATTTGGAATATCTCTCAACGGTTGGTCGAGGATTTTTGTTAAGTTTGCAGTGGCCAGCGCATATGAGCGAGTGGTTGAAACGTATCAGGAGAAGAGGATTGTCGTCAACATGGGATTAGAGGTATGGCTTCGAGATGTGTCCCGGTACTACACTTATATACGGGTTCGAAATGTGCCGTTCGAAGCGTTGGATGTTGATGTGCGAAACATCTTCAGTCAATTTGGTGACGACCATGCAGCCACGGTGGGCCGGTGGGCACAGGGGACTTATGCCGGGCTGCCAGAAGGTTCATTTTCTTTGAAAATGACGCTCAAACGTCAGATTCCTTCTTACGTCATGATGGATGAGTTCCGGCAGCAAGTCTATGTGACTTACGCAGGCCAAGTTCGAACGTGTCGCCTGTGTGGATTACCTGGACATGTGGCGGAGGCATGTGATCGTCGGATGGGCCATCAGAGACATGGCGCTGCTGATGGTATGAGGAATGATGACGTGGTGGTCGTGGATGCTATGGATGAGTCGCCACGGGAGAATATGAGCGTGGTGCCAAGTGGACAGTGGAGTGACATTGTTGATAAGGAGGATGAGCGTGTACTAACGTTGTCACAGGTTACCCAGGATGGCGAGACAGCGGAGACGGAGGTAGTGGCTCTGCCAGAAGGATTGAACTTGGTTTTGTCTGAGTCACTTTTGGAGGATTTTCCGCAGTTGTTGGACAGTCCTGTGTGTGAGGGCACACAGCATGGTGTGGTGGACTCAGGATCAGATGTAAGGAGGGAAGAGGGTGGGGGTTTAGCGAGTGAGGGTAATTGTTTGAGATGTGGGTTTTTGGATAGTCGTACCATGCGGTGTATTTTTGTGAAGATTTAGGCGGGGTACGGGAATGGTTTGGACGGGTTCTTAGGAGTGTGGGGGGGTGGGCTTTCGATGTTAGGGGCTTTAAGCCTGGATATTGGTGGGTTTGGGGAAAATGTACGTAGAGGGTTAATGTACCTGGTGGTTGATTTCATATATGTGTCATGGGGTATGCACGAGGTAGTTGGTGTGAGGCGGGTTCGTGCCTTGGCGGCACATTTTTACAGGACGAAATGTGGGTTATAGAATGATGACGGTGGTGTCCCTTTTAAAGTTTTGGGGATGAAGTAGGAGCCAATCGAGGGGGACTGGTCGAGTTGGGGGGGAGGGGGAGGTTGGGCATATCGGGAAGGGGTTGACTTAGGTTATAGTTTGGTTGGTTGATTGATGTGTGGTTGGTTAGGCGTGGGTTTACAGGGTTGAAGCTAGGATGGGTTAGGTCGGGGTGGTATCGTGGGTGTCCGAGTTTTGGACGTTTCAGGGGTTTATGGGGTTGTAGGTAATTTTTCAGGTGTGTGTTGACTCAGACTTGGAGTGATGTTGGTTAGGGGGGGGGGTCATAGGGGTCATGGACGCATGGGGTTTTCCTCTAGGAAGTAGTAGTGTAATATTCTAAAGATCAAGTAGTAGGCTTTGTCGGTGGTGATGTGGTGGCAGCTTGCATTTATGTGGCAGGTTTGAGGTTAGAAGATATTTATATATTTTATTTAAAACAGACATTATACATACACACAAATCAATATGACCTTATAACCAGTACAGGATATTACAATAATACAAACAAACACCCATGTGTATAAACACACATGAATCTCGGCTTCAAAATTCCAAGTAAAAAAACTTGCCATCCGAATACAATGAACACGAATACAATGCAACATACTGACGATAAAGAACAAGACAATATAAAAATACATATCATTGGCATCATGAACAATTCTAAATGCCAGTAAGAACAACACGTAATTTATTTAATATCATAATCGAGAACTATAAAAACATGACCCCTCCCCTCAACCTCACCTACCCCAAAAGAAATCTGCACACTAAATGTGCCTATTACCATAACAATCATGAGAATTTTTTTTTTTTTTATAATATTTAATGTAAACGAAATATACAAAATACACACATCAATATGTCACCTTATAACAAATAAGGTTATCGCAAATACAAACCTACAACCGAATGTACAAACATCTGCAAACTATGGAAAGCATACAATGCAAAGTTCTGACAATAAGCACTTAACAATATATAACTTACATATTTAGGCACCTCGTACGTTACTTACTGCCAAAGAAGCACAAACACGTTATGTATGTAATAACACAATGGGGATCCATAAAAACTTGACCCCTCCCCCCTGCAATCCCACCTACCCTAAAGAGACCTACACAGTACCTTTTACTAATACATTCATCATGAGGAAACGTTTGATAAAATATTTTTAATAATGTATATTATTATAACCAAATGTGAACATTGAAACCCATACACTCACCACCTCACTTTCTCATTGTGACTGACACAAAACATTGGGAACCAATTATGACAAATGTCGAACTACATTGACCATTCTGTCATCTGTACACAACCTTGAACATTAATATACATAATATATGAACATTAATGTATACTGAAACGTACAACGTAATCAGTATACCGAGGGAATGACATGAATACATATAGGAGAATCATGATGTTTTTCCTTTTTATATAAATATAATAAACGGGAAAGAACAGACTATAACCAAACCATTATAGGTGAAACATCAGGTGTATACATCTATATGCATATATAAGTCCTCACATACACTTACATATGCCAGACCTTACCAGGTACCCCTGTGCCAGACAAACCCCCATTGCTTGCCCCTGACACCTTCCTATTATTCCCTCCCCCCCCTTCAAGGTCACCGATGCATTCTCCAAACGCCCCATAACCCCCCCGCCCTCTCCCTCCCCTCTCTCATTCTCATGCATACCTCCTAATCAACACATACTCTAATCCAACCCTCCCCCCGGGAGACCAACCCCTTGCCTACCATTCCCATCCCTCATCCCCCCAATAAAGTCCCCATTGTCAACTGCCTATACCCCACCGAAAACCCCCGGTCCCATGCCTGACCGTAAAGTCCTTGATTCGTGCATTTTGTTCTAAAGAACCGTGCTGCAAGAGCCCGGATTCTCCCCTCACTCCGAACCTCCCTCATACCCCAAGTTACAAAAATATAATCCAAAACCAGATACATAACCGCACGCCTAACACCCTCAGGACTACCCGCAACATCTAAATATAAAACCCGCAACACAGACAACCCCCCTCCCCCCACCTCCCTGATTATCCCACCGAACCACTCTCGAACCCTAGCCAAATCCTCGCAAAAATATACAACATGAAAAGCCATTTCCAAAATCCCACAGCGCTGGCAGAGCCCGTCCTTTATTAGACCCATAACGAAAAGTTGAGCTCTGGATGCCAATATATTATGCAGAAACCTAAACCCCGTTTCCCGCACCCTGGCTGGCAATTTTAACCTTTTTAACCAAAACCACGTAGCCCCCCAATCATACTTTGGATAAGCTGCTGCCCCCTGTATCTCCAACTCACCAGTTCCAACCCTATCAAGCACCTTAACCCGCATTTTCCGCGGTTCCGAGACTACTATGAGATGTCGCAAGAGTGCCTCACAAACCTGAAGATCCTTACCATGCCACCACCGCCTGCTCTCCCTCATAACCCTGTCCACTCTCACCCCTCCCCTCCCTCCCCTCGCCAAAAATTCCTGCCTCACGTAAATCCCCATCAATCGCCTCCTCAGAGCTATCAATCCCATACCTCTTCTCGCCACCCTAGTCATAACCACTCCCTCCCACAACCAATGTCTACCATAACCCCAAATAAAACGCAAAACCCTCTTATGCAGCCGCCGAATATCCTCCTCCATGAGAGGATAAACCGCAGCTACAAACCACAACTTACTGTAAACCAATGCATTTACCACAATTACCCTTTGCAAAAGAGTTATCTCCCCTGGCCTCCATCCTGCCATCCTACCCACAGCTGCCTCTATCACCGCAGAAGAATTAAGTGCCTTTAAGGTTCCAACCAGAGCACCACAAAGCACGGAAATTTGGCCGTTATGCAACTGAAACATTTCTAAGTTCCTTCTACAGTTTTCAAGACCTGATGTTATGGTTGCTGCGTTCTCAGCCCATAAAAAAAAGTGGACTGGGCAAGTTTGACATTCCTGTTCCATAGTTCCTGATGGCATTTACGTGTCTACCTGTTAGAGAATTGTAAATCCTGGATGAAACGAGAGGAGGGCTGAACACGTAATGATAAGGGTGTAATAATATTGGTAGAATTACCGACAATATGTTAGTAAAGGACACAATGCACTAATGTGACATTTTATTGTGCAACGTTCGCTTCCAGGAGCTTTTCAAGCCGTTACAAACAATACATGGACACAGAGGGTATATATGCTCAGAATGAGGTGTAATATGGTGGTGGTAGTAGTAGAGACATAACTACTTCAACTTATATCTCTACTACTACCACCACCACTAGTATTATACCTCACTCTGAGCATATATATACCCTATGTGTCAATGTATTGTTTGTAACGGCTTGACAAAGCTCCTGGAGAGCGAAACGTTGTCACAATAAAATGTCACATTAGTTGTATTTGTGTCCTTTTACTTAACATGATAAGGGTGTTCAATAACTTTGTTCATAGCTTCGAACACAAATGAGGGTTCAACCACAGTGAAGAGAGAATCTATGGGGAAGGCTTCACTGTGGGTTACAGCTATGGCTATGAAAGCTAAGCTAGTGCAGTGCAGCCGGCAGATTGCTCAACAACATATCTCAAGTTCTCCAA
>WNWK01050462.1:0-12828 GCA_009830355.1 Cherax destructor | reverse complement strand
AATTTAATAAAAATAATAAAAAAAAAAAGTTCCCTTGAAGCATTATGTAAGATTTGGCCGCCCATCTCATCTGATTCCACTAATGATGACTGGTGACATTTGAGAGGGTGAGGGTAGTCTTATCTTTTCTAATCAGTCCAGTAATTACAGTGATGACATTTGAGAGCTTACACTGTTTCCATTTTTTTGTTACACAAACCTGTCTGTCTTTCGTGTGTCGTCTCCTTTTGTCTGCTTGTCTCAGAGAGAGCTCATAAACCAACTGGTATTACGCAGATCAAGGCACATTATACCACTTTGTCTTGATTTTTAGTTCTCCTACGTAATTTACACTATGTATAATTGTATTTACGTATGTGTTCCTGTGAGATAGAGACAGAGACAAAGAGACAGATAGATACAAACAGACAGACAGACAGACAGCAGAGATAGACAGCCAATCAGGTACCCAGCTGACCAGCCAGCCTGGCCACCCAAAGGTGGCCCAGCTGCTGGCCAGCCAGGTGCCAGGCAGGCAGCCAGCCAGCGGGCCCGGCCAGCCTGCCGACATCACTTTCCATTTAAAAAGGGAGTGTTACTATGACAAGACATCAGTGACCTGGTGTTTGCCCGCTGTTTGCTCTAGCTGGCCTCAATTTAACTGGTGACCCCACAAGGACTAAGTCGTCCCAGATTCTTTTAATATGGTGCACACCGAGTGTTAAGACCCATTCTATGTGCCCAGGCATCTCGGGAAATCGTGCAAATTTGGAGGCAGGAAAATAAAACGTAATATATGTTTTGGGCAGTAGCAGTACTAACGTATGTATACGTTTGGACCGTTTAACCCTTAAACTGTCCATACGTGATTACGTTCACGTGCGTACTGCCCCGAACGTAGTTCTACTTTTTTGTTTTTCATTCCTTCAAATTTAGTGCGTAGGGCCTGATCCCAGACATGAGGGGGATGGATCTGGCCCTAGTGTGCAGTAAAAAAATCGGGACCACTTGTACCTTGTGGGATACCAGTTAAATTTGAGTGTCAGCTAGAGCAAATACTGTGGCAAACACCAGGATTCACTGATGTCATGTCGCATTAACACTTCCCTTATAAGAGGAAAGTAAAAATAGGTTAGATAAATACATGAGTGGCTGTGGGTGGGTGTAGTTGGACCTGACTAGTTTGTGCTACTAGGTCTGATGCCATGTCCTTCTTCAGAGGATGTGACCTGACTAGGTGGGTCATTGGTCTAAGCTTGGGGTGACATGGACCTGCCTTGCATGGGCCAGTATGCCTGCTGCAGTGTTCCTTCTTTCTTATGTTCTTATGTATTCGGCAGGCTGGCTGGCTTTGGCTGTCTCTCTATCTGTCTATAACTCTGTCTATATCTTTGTCTGTCTATATCTATATGTCCTATATATTTTCTCTCTCTCTCTCTCTCACATGTACACATAAGTACAGTTATACATAGTGTAAATTACCTAGGATAACCCAAAATTCCAGGCAAAGTGCTATACAATGCTTGTAGAAATAAGGCATAATAAGCATGACTGGCAAGAATACGCATTGTCACTTCTGCATCAGTGTATAATACCTGTTGGCTTACGAGCAGCACTCTGAGACTGAGACAAGCAGACAGAAAGACACACACACACACACAGGCAGACAGAAAGACAGATAAGTAGAGTTAGACAGAAATAAGCAGAGCTTGACAAACAGACAGACAGATACAGACAGATACAGACAGATACAGACAGAATACAGACAGACAGACAGACAGATAGACAGAGACAGATAGACAGAGACAGATAGACAGAGACAGATAGACAGAGACAGACAGAGACAGATAGACGGGAGACAGATAGACAGAGACAGATAGACAGAGACAGATAGACAGAGACAGATAGACAGAGACAGATAGACAGAGACAGATAGACAGAGACAGATAGACAGAGACAGATAGACAGAGACAGATAGACAGAGACAGATAAGACATGAGAACAGATAGACAGAGACAGATAGACAGAGAACAGATAGACAGAGACAGATAGACAGAGACAGATAGACAGAGACAGATAGACAGAGACAGATAGACAGAGACAGATAGACAGAGACAGATAGACAGAAACAGATAGACAGACAGACATTGAAAAAGGGAGGGTTCCCTCCAGCACTGCTGACATTTATCAAATGTCACTGGGCTGTCAAGAGTTATCTGACACTTGTCAACACCCATTCTTCAAGGAGTTTCATATACTCCAGGCACACAGGCAGACAGAAAGACAGATAAACAGAGCTAGACAGACACAGACAGAGATACAGACAGATACAGACAAACAGATTCAGACAGACAGATAGACAGACAGATAGACATCCTTTTTTTTTTTAGCCTATCCTGTTTATAAAAATGCACTCTTCATTTTAATTTTTTTTTTTTTTTTTCAAAATATTCGGTGCAGTACGCAGGTGAACTTATATCTACGTGTGGACAGTTTAAGGGTTAAAAAAATATTTGAAAAAAAAAAATCTTTTTTTTCTTACCAAAATCTTAAGAACATTTTTCTGAGTACAGTGGAACCTCGTCTTACGAACTTAAACCGTTCCATGACCTTGTTCGTATCCTGATTTGTTCATATGCCGAGTCAATTTTCCTCATTTAAATTAAAATGCAATTAATCCATTCTAGCCTCTCAAGAGGCATGACAAAATAATGATAATTTCAACTCTATGGCTTATTTATCTATCACAGTTCATCTAATATGACATAATAAACAATATTAATAACATAAAAACATGATATATACTCTAGAATGAATAAAATAGGCCATAATATGGCGAGTGATAGCGACCCTGGCAGCAGCAGAAAGCGTCCACCATTTACTCTCCAACTCAAGTATCTTCCCAGTCCATAACCCCACACCTAGCTTGTGTTTATCTATGATTAGTGGTGAGGTTGTCACATATGTAACCACAGGTGTGGTCAAGACAGATGTATATATAGGTGAAGACGTGATCACTCTGGCCACAGTGGTGGTGGTGGAGGCCAGCTGCCTCAGTCTCTGCTGCTGCCTTCTTCATTTCTCTAGCTTTTTTCATAGTTTCTAATCGCTTCCTGAGCTCCTCGCTGATCGTACGCGAATACTGTCTCTTCGGGAGAGGCATTGTATGAGAAATTTGTACAATATAAGACAAAATTACGCATCCATAGGGTCTGCTGCGGTCACTCAGAGCGGAACAACACCTCTTTCTTTTGACCCTTGGTTGGCACTGAGCTAGCTGTGGTCTAGCAGCTGAGCTGTACCTACAGCCACCCAGAGGGTTACCAATTTGTATTTTGAAGCATTTGGCACAAAAATATGAAAAAAAATTATGAAAAATGTCTAAAAATGACAACATATTATTATTATTATTACTATTATATTGTATTATTTGTATTATTATTGTTATTATTATTATTATTATCATTATTATTATTATTGTTATAATTATTATTGTTATTAATATTATTATTATTATTATTCTTTCAACACGTCGGCCGTTTCCCACCGAAGCAGGGTGGCCCAAAAGGAAAAACGAAAGTTTCTCCTTTTACATTTAGTAATATATACAGGAGAAGGGGTTACTAGCCCCTTGCTCCCGGCATTTTAGTCGCCTCTTACGACACGCATGGCTTACGGTGGAAGAATTCTGTTCCACTTCCCCATGGAAGTTATTATTATCATTAATTTAAGGAACTGGAGCACAGATCCAATTACCTAGATCAAGAGCCCTTCACGTACATACTACTGTACTACTACTTCTAATAATATTTATTATAACAATAATAATAATAATACAATAGGATTATTACTGTATTATTATTAAAAGTAATAATAATGATAGTGGCTTTCTTTGCTCAAATCATATTATGATATGTAAACACACATTGTAACCTTTGCAAAGAAATAAATATTTTATTTATATATTTATTTAAGGAACCTCCCTTGAGGGGGAAGTTCGCATCCTGAAATTTTGTTCGTATCCAGAAGCAAAAAATCGACTGAACAACGGTTCATATCCTGAAAAGTTTGCATGGTGGGGCATTCGTAAGCTGAGGTTCCACTGTACAGTGAACCCTCGGAAATCGAACACTCCCAACTCGCCCTATTATGCAAGTTTATTATTGTAAGTGCTTTTATAGGTGTATTTTTGGGGGTCTGAAACGGACTAATCAAATTTACATCATTCCTTATGAGAATAAATTTGTTTGGTAACAGCACTTGAACAGCATTCCGGAATGAAGAATGTTCGATTTCCGGGGGTCCACTGTATGTATTTTAAAAGTTAGTTATTTTGATATCTTTATTATGCACCCCATACCCATCCTGTGGGCGGTAGTCAAAAGTTTATAATAATAATAATAATAATAATAATAATAATTTTTATTTCAATGCATGTTACAAGTGTACAATGTTATTGGTAGTTACAAATATAATACAATTATAAAACTGTAATGCAAGGAGAGCCACTGGCATGCCATGGCATTAGGGGCAGTTTATTCTAGAGACTTATTCACTAAGTACTTAATGCTAAAGAAATTGATTGAGTTTATTCTAGTTCTATATTATTTAAATTATTAAATGGTTATACATACTATTTAAAGACAATACAAGAGAAATTGGTTGAGTTTAATCTAGTTGTAGAATTTATTTCAAATTACAGTATGTTGATGCTATACTAGTATAATAACAATACTAGAAATAGTTTTTAGAGTTTCATCTAGGTATATATTTTATTTCAAATTAAGAAAATGATGATACTATAAGATTTTAAATGACAATATGATGATATGAGATTGCAACAAGTGTTAAGGAGGATGAACATATCAAAATGAGATCTTCTTAAGTAAAATAATATTGGGTTTGGAAGTTTGTTACAGTATGAGTATTTAGTATAGGGTGAGTAGGTGACTTTTGAGAAGAGTCTTGAATTGATTTTCCGACAAGGTTAACTTGATATTTACTGGTAATGAATTCCAGATTTTGGGGCCCTTTATGTGCATAGAATTTTTACATTGGTTAGTATGGACTCGGGGTATGTCAAATAGTGATCTGTGTCTTGTGTCATGTTCGTGGGACCTATTAAAGTTGTTGAGGAGAATTCTGAGCGCAGGGTAAATATTAGCATGTAGAGTTTTATGTATGTAGAAGGCACATGAATAGGTATGAATATTTTTTATGGTGAGTAGTTTTAAGGTTCTGAATATAGGTGGAGTATGCTGTCTAGAGTGGGAATTTGTTATCATCCTGACTGCAGCCTTTTGCTGGGTTATGAGTGGTCTAAGGTGATTTAATGTTGTTGAGCCCCATGCACAGATTCCATAGGTGAGATAAGGGTAGATAAGAGAATGATATAGTGCAATGAGAGCTGGTTGAGGCACATAATAGCGTATCTTAGATAATATACCTACTGTCCTTGAGATTTTCTTGGAAATTTGTTGTATGTGTGTTTGGAATTTAAGACTACTGTCAAGGTGGATTCCTAGGAATTTTCCCTCTGTGAGCCTTGTGATGGGTGAACCATTTAGCGTTATGTTAAGTGGAACATTTGTAGCTTTGTTTCCAAACTGAATGTAGTAGGTCTTGTCCGTATTGAGAGTAAGCTTATTTGTCATCATCCATGTTGATATTTTCTGTAATTCGGCATTAACTGTGTTGGCTAGTACGACTGGATTTGGGTGAGAGAAGACATATGTTGTGTCATCTGCAAACAAAATGGGTTTGAGTAGTTGTGATGCATTCGGTAGGTCATTTATGTAAATGAGGAATAGGAGTGGCCCCAGGACACTACCTTGAGGGACACCGACTGTAATTTGTTGTGTGGAAGAGTTCTCTCCATTTGTGTTCACGTACTGACTTCTGTTGCTAAGGTACGACTTTAGGTAGTTGAGGGGTGCCCCCTAATACCATAGTGCGCTAGTTTTGTGAGCAATAAATCATGGTCGACTGTATCAAATGCTTTGCGTAGGTCTATGAAGATTCCCAGCGGAACCTCTTTCTTCTCAAGTGCGGTGTATATTAACTCTAACATGTGTGTTATAGCATCGTTTGTGCTCTTGTTGGTCCTGAATCCAAATTGACAGGGGTTTAGTACATTGTGTGAGACGAGGTAGGAATAGATCTGTTTATGAATTAATTTTTCGAAGATTTTAGAAAGCAGTGGTAAATTTGAGATTGGTCTGTAATTGTTCAAGTCAGTTTGGTCACCTCCTTTGTGGATCGGGGTGACCCTAGCTATTTTGAGAATTGATGGGAAGGTTGAAGATTCAATGGATTTATTGAATAATGCTGCTATAATTGGTGACAGTACATGTGTAGCTTTTTTGTACATAAAGGGTGGTAAGCTGTTTATGTCTCCTGCTTTGTTTTTAAGGGTGTTGATTATGTGTGAGACTTCAATTGAGTTGGTAGGAGCTAGGAATAGTGTATCTGGGTAGGTGTTGGTGAGGTAGTCTGTTGGACGAGTGTTCGAGCTTGGGATCCTACTCGCTAGATTCTTTCCTATGGTGGAGAAGAAAACATTAAGTCTGTTTGCTGTCTCAATTGGTGAGAGTAGGGGTTCGTCTGTTTTTGATAATTTGATGGTATTGTTGTGGATATCTTTTTATTTCCTAGAATTGTAGATAGGGTTTTCCAGGTCTTTTCATATCACCTTTACGGTCTGGAGTCTGTTCTCATAATACAATTTTTTGGACCTTCTTATCAGGCTAGTAAGGATTGATGAGTAGCTTTGGATTGTTCTCTGGTTATTAGACCCCTTCTATATTGTTTTTCATATTGGTGCCTCTTATTTATGGATTTAAGGATGCTGGGTGTTAGCCAGGGATTGTTAAGTCTCTTAGCTGTGATCTGTTTAGTTTTTTCGGGCAATGTCTGTTATAGAGGTTATGTGTTTTTTTAAGAAAGTTCTTGATGCATTCATTAATATCTGAGTGTGTTTCCAATTCAAGCCAGTCAATGTTCGTCATAGCTGATATAAAATTATTAACAGCAGACTCATTATGTAGTCTGAAGGTAACTTTGCAATTTCTTGGGGCAGAATGCCTAGGTTAGTTATGAGAAAGGTAGGGTAGTGGTCTGTGGTGTTTTCTGTGATTATGTCTGTTTTTTGAGGAGATATTGTGTTAGTCCAGATGTGGTCTAGTAACGGTACTATTATCAGAGATTCTTGTAGGTTTTGATATTGTTGGTAGTAATAAGCAGTTGCTCATAGTGTTTGTGAATTCAGTTACCTGCGGGTCTTGGTCATGTAGGAGATTTATGTTGAAATCTCCTGTGAGCAGCAAATGATCTTTGTTAAGGCGTGAATCGATTATCAGGTTTCCTAGTTTTTCACTAAAGTGGCGGATGTTTGACTGTGGTAATCTGTAGATGTTTATCACTGTGAGGGGTTTTTGCAGGTCTTTTGATTTAAATTTAGCTATAATATATTCTCCATGTTCATCCCTTGTACAAGAATTCTCGATACAATCGAGTTGATCTGTATAATATATTGCTGTTCCACCCTCGCTGGTCTGTCCTACAGTTGTGAATGGCTGTAACCTGGGATGGCATAGATACCTGTAGTATCAGGCTTTAGCCAGGTCTCAGTGAGTGTGATGATTGACATATTGGACTGTAGGGATTGGGAGTAGTGCTGTGAGGTCATCATAATGTTTGCTCAACGATCTAACATTGTAATTGAAGATAGTTAAGTTATTGTTGGCTCTGAGTAATGTCTTTGCTTGATCAGCTGTGTAATAGTTACAATTGCTGTTGGAGTCATGTAAGTCATTTAATAATAGGTTGATATCAGGATCAATGCCTGTAATCATATGGATTAATGTGATTCTATAACTAGACTTGGGAACAATAGATTATGATAACTTAATGATATGGTATTAGATTAAAGTCTTACTTGCTAATGGATTAACACAATTATGTGCAAGTGTTTACAGGAATTTTTACAGTGATATAGGATATTTGAAAATGTTAATGATATACTAATTTAACTGTCTAATGAATGGTTAGAACAACTTCAATGACTAGTATTAAATTGGTATGGAAAAATAAATTTTGATTCAATGTGGCACTGGTTGAAACTTTAGTATATGAAAGGCAATAAGAGGTTAATGAATGCAAAGAGCTATTGAACTAGAAGTTAAAATAGATTTGACTAATATTAAAAGTAGTTTTGATTAAATTGAAGTTAATAAAGTGACTGAAGTTGGCTAATGGTAAAAGGTATTTATAAGATATAAGTAAATGATTGCACTTATCAGGTAGTTGCTTATAAAGGAAATATTAAGTAAGTCACATATACAATGAGGTAGTTGTTAGAATATATGAATACAATTAAGCAAATAAAGTGACTGAAAGTTGACTAAAGTTGGCTAATGGTAAACAGTATTTATAAAATATAAGTAAATGATTGCACTTATCAGGTAGTTACTTATAAAGGAAATATAAAGTAAGTCATATACACAATGAGGTAGTTGTTTGAATATAAGAGTACAATTAAGTAAATAAAGTGACTGGAATTTGCTTTTGGTAAAAAGGTATTTGAAAGTATGAGTAAATAATTGCACTTATTTGGTAATAGCTTATAAGAAAAAAAATAAACTAAGTCACATACACAATGAGGTAATTGTTTGATAATAAAAATATAAAAAGAAAAACAATAGTGAAAAAGTTGTAATTAAATTTCAAGTAAAAAGTAATTACTAATATTATAAATAGTTGGGTTGGGAAAAGGTAATGATAGATTTGTATTAAAAATAAAAAATAAAAGTAAATGGTTACAGAGACGTTAAAAGATAAATATATAGTAAAATAGGATGTACAATTATATTTAGTGGGAAATTTAATATAGTGAGGTAGCAGATTATTAGAACAAAATGAAGTTAATTACATTAATATATAATCAGTTTTGGGAGAAATGTAAGATTGTGGTTGCAGTTACTAATACAACTGTTGCACTAACGCAGACTAAGGATTAGGTCATTGATATTATTCAGTCTCTGTAAGATTAGCATCTCGAAGGAATGTGGACAGTTCATTTTCATTCGTGATATAATAAGCACGCCTACATTTGTTTTCTTAACTAGGATTTTCCCTTTCGGGTGAAGCACTGGTGGATTTTGTCATTATTCTCACGTTTGCTTTCTTACTCTGTATAGGAGGTTCTGACGTTTTTGTGAGGCATTCATTTACAAAGAGATCTTTTTTTGCATTAATTGATGTTTTAATAAGATCTGTTTTACTGTCTATCGTGTGAAATCTAAGCATAACACTCTTTTTTCTACCTTGTGTGCCAAGTAAACGTGATTCTGTTATTTCTGATGCTGGTACTACTAAATTTAAGTGATCTTTATGGTCTGAAGAGCAGCATCTTTGCAGTTGGTATGGTTTATGCCATTGGAAAGAGTGCACTGCTAATTTACCGCGCTGGATAACTTATCTTGCTCATTTTTATCTTCTTGGTTAGAAAAATATCGGTCAGCTGGGTATCCATGGTTTTCCAGTTCTTGACAGCATCTTCAACCTTCGTGTTTAGGGATGTTATTTGGTCTGTATGGCTGGCTATGACTGATTGGAGGGTCTTTCCAAAATCAGCCATTCCAGCTGATGTAAACTTCTGCTCAAAGCTTAGATCTTGCTTTCTAGGTGGGCTAACTTTGTTTCATGCTTAGATAGTGTTGTACGAAGATTCCTGTTTTCCCAGTTAAGGTGGTGATGTATGACTTAAGAGTGACAGGATATTTGTCATACCAGATCAATTCAGATGGGTCAAATCCTTTGAAGGCAGTGTTGTTTGAGGAGATTCAGTCATGATTGGTGTTTTGCTGTCCCGTCGTCATGGGTGGTGGTTGAGTAGGGTGAGGGTAATAATGGTCCAGGGACTGGACCCCAAAGTTTTGATAGCTGAGCAAGTTATAAAGGTAATGAACTCACAAGAAAATTTTAAAAGAAAAAAATTCGATCAATATTACCAAGATATAGAGGCATGAATTTGATAGAAAGTGAACCATTTACAGCAACTGCCGCTCACTGGAATATTATTTTTTACTTTTATTCTTTTTTCTTTTTATTTTTTAATATTTTATTTTTCAAGTAACTTTTCTGGCCTGTGAGACCAATATAATGCATAATTATAACAGTGGACCCTCAGTTAGCCCATTCCTTTCGGCCAACTCGGTTAGCGGCCAGTTTTTCGGTTAGGCCGTATGGGCCGCAGTCCGCCAGCGGGGCCACTTGCACTTCAGTTTGCCTGTTCTCTCGGTGCGTGAAGGAGCCGCTCATTCATCCAAACATTTCCTTTTTTCCATTGTTTTTTGTCAGTGCAACTGCGAAATAAGTAACCATGACTCCAAAGAAAGTTCTTAGTAAAGTTTCTTTGGTAAAGAAAGTGAGAAACACGATAGAATTCAAGGCAGGCAGAAAAGGCAAGGGGGGTGTAGCAGGCATGCAGGGTGTAGAAGGCATGCAGGGGGTGCAGCAGGCATGCAGGGGGTGTAGCAGGCATGCAGGAGGTATAGCAGGCATGCAGGAGGTATAACAGGCATGCAGGAGTGAGCAGGCATGCAGATTATGTAGCAGGCATGCAGGGAGTGAGCAGGCATGCGGGAGTGTAGGAGACATGCAGGGAGTGTAGGAGACATGCAGGGAGTGTAGCAGGCGTGCAAGAAGTGTAGCAGGCATGCAGGGAGTGAGCAGGCATGCAGGGGGGTAGGAGGCATGCAGGGTGTGTAGAAGGCATGCAGGGGTAGGGGGCTTTCAGGGAGTGTAGGAGGCATGCAGAGAGTGTAGGAGGCATGCAGGGAGTGTAGGTGGCATGCAGAGAGTGTAGCAGGCTTGCAGGGAGTGTAGCAGGCATGCAGGGAGTTAGGGCATGGGAGTGTGCAGGCATGAGGAGTGTAGCAGGCATGCAGGGAGTGTAGGAGACATGCAGGGAGTGTAGGGGAATGCAGGGAGGTAGGGGGACATGCAGGGAGTGTAGCAGGCGTGCAAAAAGAGCAGGCATGAGGGAGGTAGCAGGCATGCAGGGGGTGTAGGAGGCATGCAGGGTGTGTAGAGGCATGCAGGGAGATAGGAGGCATGCGGGGGGTGTAGGAGGCATGCAGAGGTGTAGGAGGCATGCAGGGAGTGTAGGTGGCATGCAGAGAGTGAGCAGGCTTGCAGGGAGTGTAACAGGCATGCAGGGAGTGTAGCAGGCATGCAGGGGTGGAGGCATGCAGGGAGTGTAGCAGGCATGCAGGGGTGTAGCAGACATGCAGGGAGTGTAGGAGGCATGCAGGGAGTGTAAGAGGCATGCAGAAGTGTAGGAGGCATGCAGGGAGTGTAGGAGGCATGCAGGGAGTGTAAGAGGCATGCACGAAGTGTAGGAGGCATGCAGAGAGTGTAGGAGGCATGCAGGGAGTGTAAGAGGCATGCAGGAAGTGTAGGAGGCATGTAGGGAGGTGGAGGCATGCAGGGAGTGTAAGAGGCATGCACGAAGTGTAGGAGGCATGCAGAGAGTGTAGGAGGCATGCAGGAGTGTAGGAGGCATGCAGGAAGCGTAGGAGGCATGCAGGGGGTGTAGAGGCATGCAGATGTAGGAGGCATGCAGGGGTGGGGGAAGAGGGGTTTTAGGAGGATGCGGAGCAAAGGGATAAGGAGTGTAGATTCATGCAGGGGTGTAGCACTTTTAGGGAGTAGCACATCAGGGAGTGTAGACTGAGGGGAGTTTTCAGGAGGGCATTCAGCAGGGAGGATGCAGGGAGTGTAGCACATGAGGAGTGTAGAGGCATGCAGGAGTGTAGGGCATGCAGGGAGTGTAGCAGGCATGAGGGATTTTAGCAGGCATGCAGGGGGTGTAAGCTGCAGGGGTGTAGGGCATGCGGTGTAGCAGGCATGCAGGGGAGGTAGCAGGCATGCAGGAGGTAGCAGGCATGCAGGGGGTGTAGAGGAAGGGAGGGGGGGAGTGTAGCAGGCATGCAGGGAGTAAGTTGGTGGGGTCTCTGAAGCTGGTCCTAGTGGCATTAAAGACAAAAGGGAAGTAACCCCAGAGAGAGCTTTGCTACCTGAATTTGGAGGGAAATTCCCCTTCCAAAAACTAACTTCTCCCCTTTCCTCCCCCCCTATCTTCCAGAAGCCTGCATTAGTCTTCAATAAAGGATTAATACTGAAATTGTTAAAAAAATTTTTTGTGAATATTTTTGTCTGGACAATTACAGTGGACCCCGCTATTCGAACGGCTCGGCAGCGAACAAACGTCATTAGAACAAGAAAATATATCGTCATGCGAAAATATCATGATTCGAACAAGTGTGTCCATCACCTGTCTGCCCAGGCGCTTGAACCAGTCCCTCCTTGTTTACACTCGAGAACAAACCCTGCACGCCATCCCATTTCACACTTAATTATAATTTTTCGAGTTTCATTCATTAAGTGTGAGGCAGTGGTGGTAGAGGCAGTGGTGAGAGGCAGTGGGGTAGAGGGTGGTGGTAGAGGCAGTGGTGAGAGGCAGGGAGGTGGAGGCAGTGGTAGAGTCATGGTGGTAGAGGCAGTGGTGGTTGAGGCAGTGGTGGTAGAGGCAGTTTTGAAGGCGTGGTGGTAGAGGCAGTGGTGGTAGAGGCAGTGGTGAGGGCAGTGGGTAGAGGCAGTGGTGAGAAACAAGATTAAATGAAGGTTCGGGAGGGAGTTTGTAAACAAACCAGGTTGTTGTTCCAGCCTGACACGTACGAATTCTGTTCAATCCGTGAAGCTGACAATAATGCACTTAGCATTACAAACTCCGTTTTCTTTATACTAACACGCTGAAGGGGAAAGAATGGGAAGATGTTTTACAGC
>WNWK01050461.1:0-12828 GCA_009830355.1 Cherax destructor | reverse complement strand
TCCACTATTATTACTACTACTGCTACTACCTCTACCACTACTTCTCTTCTTCCTTTCCTACTACCTCTCTCATCCCGTCCCTGTTTGCTGGCCTATATATACTCTCCTTCTCTCCTTTTTGTTAATGACTTTGTAAATGGTCCAAGTGGGACCGAAACATCGTGGTAGGCTCCTCTTCTATGTGCGGGTTATTTGTGTATTGTTCCAGTCATGGTATTGTGCTTTCTTGTTATTCTCATTATAAGAATTATTGTTTGTTATAGTTGATGCATTCATAAGCTTTTGGAGGTCACGTCACCCACAACCTCCTGGAGCTCATGTCACCCACAACCTCCTGCAGGTCAGGCGCTCACAACCTCATGTCACTCACAACCTTCTAGAGCTCATGTCACCCACAACCTCCTGGCCTGACAATGGTCTGAGGCCAGACAGACCATTGTCAGAATGTGGGAAGTCTGAGACATTTGTGTATCAGACAATGAGAAAATTTCATGAATTTTCTTAAGAAAATTAAAGAGCAGCCATAAATAATATATATACACGTCTGACTCACTAGTCACTTCTCTCACCTCCTCTATATTGACAGGGAAAACATTCATCATCTCACACACCAAATAAAGACTTTCTGGGACAAATTTTTTTTTTTTTTCAACAAGTCGGCCGTCTCCCACCGAGGCAGGGTGACCCAAAAAGAAAGAAACTCCCAAAAAGAAAAACTTTCATCATCATTCAACACTTTCACCACACTCATACATAATCACTGTCTTTGCAGAGGAGCTCAGATACTACAGCTGAGAAAAGTCCTCCCAGCTGTCACTATCTCAGACCCTCCTTTAAAGTGCAGGCATTGTACTTCCCATTTCCAGGACTCAAGTCCAACTAAATCACTTAACTGGTTTCCTGAATCCCTTCACACAATGTTACCCTGCTCACACTCCAACAGATCGTCATGTCCCAAAACCATTCGTCTCCATTCACTCCTATCTAACACGCTCACACATGCTTGCTGGAAGTCCAAGCCCTCGCCCACAAAACCTCCTTTACCCCTTCCCTCCAACCTTTTCTAGACGACCCCTACCCCGCCTTCCTTCCCTACAGATTTATACGCTCTCCAAGTCATTCTACTTTGATCCATTCTCTCTAAATGACCAAACCACCTCAACAACCCCTCTTCAGCCCTCTGACAAATACTTTTAGTAACTCCACACCTTCTCCTAATTTCACATTCCGAATTTTCTGCATAATATTTACACCACACATTGCCCTTAGATAGGACATCTCCACTGCCTCCAGCCTCCTCCTCGCTGCAGCATTTGCAACCCATGCTTCACACCCATATAAGAGTGTTGGTACCACTATACTTTCGTACATTCCCTTCTTTGCCTCCATGGATAACGTTTTTTGTCTCCACAGATACCTCAATGCACCACTCACCTTTTTTCCTTCATCAATTTATGGTTAACCTCATCCTTCATAAACCCATCTGCTGACACATCCACTCCCAAATATCTGAAAACATTTACTTCTTCCATAATCCTCTCTCCAATGTGATATCCAATTTTTCTTTATTTAAATCGTTTGATACCTCATCACCTTACTCTTATCTATGTTCACTTTTAACTTTCTACCTTTACAACACACTCCCAAACTCGTCCACTAACCTTTGCAACTTTTCTTTAGAATCTCCCATAAGCACAGTATCATCAGCAAAAAGTAACTGTGTCAACTCCCATTTTGCATTTAATTCTCCATAATTTAATCCCACCCCTCTCCCCAACACCCTAGCATTTACTTCTTTTACAACCCCATCTATAAATATATTAAACAACCATGGTGACATTACACAACCCTGTCTAAGACCTACTTTACCGGAAGTAATCTCCCTCTCCTACACACCCTAACCTGAGCCTCACTAACCTCATAAAAACTCTTTACAGCCTTCAGTAACTTACTACCTATTCCATACACTTGCAACATTTGCCACATTGCTCCTCTATCCACTCTATCATATGCCTTTTCTGGGACAAATATACGAGTAAATGTATTGTCTCGGGAGACGCCATCTCTTGGCAAAAAAAATAAAAACAATGTTGGTTTCCCTACAAGGTGGGTAGCTTGCTTCTTTGTTAATGTCTCCGATATTCCTTTATATTGTCAAGTATTGCGATATATGAATCGTAGTATGTTTTACACCGTGAATGTTATGGAACACTAAATTATGCTTAATTTAATCTCAGTTTTTAGAGTCTTACGTAAACCTGGTGATAATATCTGACAAACTGAGACCTGACATTAACAGAGACGCAAGCTATCACCTTGTACCACCAACCAATAATTTTTTTTTTGCAAGAGATGGCGTCTCCCAAGATAATACATTTTACTCGTATATTAGTCCCAGAAAGTCTTTATTTGGTGTGTGAGATGATGAATGTTTTCCTGTCAATATAGAGGTGAGAGAAGTGACTAGTGAGACAGACATGTATATATATTATTTATGGCTGCTCTTTACTTTTCTTAAGATAATTCATGAAATTTTCTTCATTGTCTGATCCAGAAATGTCTCAGACTTCCCACATTCTGACATCACTAACAATGTCTCAGACTTCCACATTCTGACATCACTAACAATGTCTCAGACTTCCACATTCTGACATCACTAACAATGTCTCAGACTTCCACATTCTGACATCACTAACAATGTCTCAGACTTCCATTACATCTCTGTGACCCATTCACTAAACAATGTCTCAGACTTCCCATTCTGACATCAACATGTCTCAGACTACATTTGCATCACTAACAATGTCTCAGACTTCCACATTCTGACATCACTAACAATGTTGCTCCCAGACTTATGTCCAATCCATCTGACATCACTAACAATCGTTTTCTATACATGTCGACTTCCCACATTCTGACATCACTAACAATGTCTCAGACTTCCCACATCTGACATCACTAACAATGTCTCAGACTTCCCACATTCTGACATCACTAACAATGTCTCAGACTTCCCATTCTGACATCACTAACAATGTCTCAGACTTCCACATTCTGACATCACTAACAATGGAGGTCTTCTATATACTGTAAAACACATTCCATTTTATTTTATTCTTAATTCTATTAGCATAATTTCATCAGCAATTTCTTTAATTTAATTTTGAACAATGGTTTGAAGCGTGCAGGTGTGCAAATGAGATCAGCGTTGCATTCGGCTTATGTGAATGTTGACAGGTTTGCAAAGGATTGTGTTGTTGTGTGTATCTTAATTAATTATTTATTTCTACTTATTGTTAATACTATTTTAATTAAAATTAATTATTATTATTTGCGACACTGTCAGCCTCAGAGTTATCTCTGAGTTAACCTTATGACCTTGCGCAGGTTCATGTGTCCAGGAATCCATCCGTTTGGCCCCCGGATGTCTCCCTTCCTCACTTCCCTAAGGTCAGCCTCGCTCTCTGTGTTCTCTTTCTGCCTTCCAGCTCAGCCTTCCAGGTTCATGTATCCAGGAATCCATCCGTCCAGCTCGGATGTTCCTTCCTCACTTCCAAAGGGCAACCTCACTAACCCTTGCCTCCCTAAGCTCATGATCCAGGAATCCATCCGTTCGCTCCCGGATGTCTCCCTTCCCCATTACCTAAGGTCGGCTGCCTTTCCCGGATCAGTGTTCCATGAGTCCACTTGTGTCACCTCAGGTGGATTCCCTTCCCCACTTCCCCAAAGTCAGCGGTATTCATGCCTTCCCCAGGTTCATGTATCCAGGAATCCATCCGTCTACCGCCGGATGTTTCCCTTCCCCACTTACCCAAGTCAGCCTCAACAGCAGATTATCCTTCCCAGGTTCATGTATCCAGGAATCCATCCGTTCGCTCCCAGATGTCTTCCCTTCCCCACTGTCCCCAAGGTCAGCCTCAACAACCTTCCCCTAAGCTCTCATGTATCCAGGAATCCATCCGTTGCTCCCGGATGTCTCCCTTCCCACTTACCAAGGTCGGCGGTGACCTTCCCGATCAGTGTCTCCAGAAGTCCACTTGTGTCACCCAGGTGGACTCCTTCCCACTTTCACAGAGTCAGCGGTGCCTTCCCCGGATCAGTGTCTCCAGGAGTCCACTAGTGTCACCTCAGGTGGACTCCCTTCCCACTCCCCAGAGTCAGCGGTTGCCACCCCAGTGACCTTGCTGTGGAAACTGGTCTTGTCTAGCTGGTCTACGGTAGAGACTGTCCAGGTGGTGGAATTACTGGAGGTGACACACAGAAAACTGTGTCCAGTAATTACACCCACCAAGACAGCCACGACCGTACACCAGCTAGACGAGACCAAGCTGCCACACACTCGCCACCAGGAGAGGCTAATTAAAGAAAATTTTGGACTTCTATTTATGTTGCATTATGTTTCTATAGTAAATACATTATTCTCAATTATTTTGCTAAGTAATTGTGTTTGTGAATGTTTTATTGTAGGAAGATTAGTGTCCAAGTGTTTATCTATTTATCTAATTCCGTGAAAAACCTGTACGTGTTAATTAGTTTTCTTTTTGTTATTAATAGGTTTTATTTTCATCTTATGCAAAGATCCACAGGTGTACACACCACATTTTTTCAACCACATTTACGTATCTCCACATATGCAACCTACACATACACCACACATTCAGTTCTCTGTATCACATACTCGCACATAAATGTAAATCAGTGGTACAATATCCCGACATGTGTGAATAAGACAGTAAGTTAAGTCTGGCATTTACTGAGAAGACGTTTCGTCCACCAGACTTTATCAATCTATCAGGGATTTATAAAGTCTACCAGGACTCTATTTACCCGTCAGGGATTCATAAAGTCTACCTGTACTTTATCTATTAATTAGAGATTGATAGATAAAATGATAGAGCTATCAATCAAAGATTGATTGAGATTGATAGTTTGGTAGAACAAATTCCTATCTCCCTCCTGACTACTGAAAGACACATTTCTGAAGTTAGTCCTACAATCGTAGGTTCACTGCAGAGTGATCTGAAAGCTGCGTTGCTTTCAGCATAACACTGGATGAATCTACAGACATTCAACATACGCCTCAGTTGGCTATATTTGTTCGTTATGTTACAAACGATGGAAATGTAAAAGAAGAATTTTTAGACCTGATAAGTTTAAAGGAAACAACAGAAGGTATTAACATAAAAAATGTACTTAACAATCTTTATTAAATGCTCAACTACCATTACATAAACTTTTAGTATTGCAACAGACGGAGTACCAGCTGTGGTAGCTCAAAATGTTGGCCTAGTTGGGCAATTGACACATGATCTTAACTATCCTGAATGTATCTGTATCCAATGTGTCGACCACCTTGAGAATTTAGTAAGTAAACACTTCAAGCTCAACAGTGTCTTAAATTGGGTTTTAAAAATTGTAATTTCATTCGGACAAGTGTGAGAACCCACCGTGAATTTAGAAATTTTATTGAAGACAAGTCAAGTGACTGTATTGTAAGATGACTGTCAACTACCAGTCTTTGAATAAGTTTGTTGATATTTTTGTACCAATCATTGTTTTCATGAAGGAAATGAAAGAAATACCCACAACTAGAAAATCACGAACAATTACAGTGATCTGATGTTGTTTACAGATGTAATGGATCACTTCCAATATTTTAAATCTGGCACTTCAAGGAAGAAACAAAGTTATTACACAACTTGCCCAGTCAGTTTTCTGATCAAAATAATGATTTTCAAAGAAATTTGATCACTTTCCCAACCTTAAATTAAGAACCTGACACTTTTCCTGATGTTGAAATTAAAGACAGTAAAGTGAAACAATACGAAGGAAACTTAGAAACACTTTATAATGGTCTTGAGAACAGGTTTGAGAAACTAAAAAAGTTAAAGCCATGTTTTCAATTTATTGTGAATTGATGTCATCAACGATGGATGTTCTGTTGTTGCACTTTTAGTGATTGATGTCATCAACGATGGATGTTCTGTTGCTGCACTTTTAGTGATTGATGTCATCAACGATGGAGTCCTTTGTTGCACTTTAGTATTGATGTCATCAACGATGGAGTCTTTGTTGCACTTTAGTGATTGATGTCATCAACGATGGAGTCCTGTTGTTGCATCTTAGTGATTGATGTCATCAACGATGGAGGTCCTGTTGTTGCATCTTATGATTGATGTCACAACGATGATGTCTGGTTGTTGCACCTTTAGTGATTGATGTCACAACGAGGATGTTGATTGTGCACTTGTGATTGATGTCTAACGATGGATGTTCCGGTTATGATTGATGTCATAACGATGGAGGTCCTGTTGCTGATCTTTTGCCCGTTGTTGCTTCAATAAAACAAGCTTATTGAATGTGGGTTTAGTGACATAAACTCATCTCTAACTGACTTTTGGAAACAAATCCCAGAAGCCAAGTGTCCCAGTCTTCAGAAACTGGCTTCCCACACTTTCTGTTTTTGGGACAACTTTCTGTTGTGAATCTTTCGTCTCTGTAATGCAATTTACCGAGTCAGAACATAGTGTTATCTTCACTAACAGTCACCTCACTGAGCTTCTTAGAACACCTGTGACATCCTACCAGCCAAATTTTAAACTACTAACTACAAAAATGAAGATTCAATCAAAGTCTTCAACGAGCAGAGACTCAACATATTCTGCATTGGTGAGGACTACTATATAGTTGTATTTTGTATTTATAAATACAATTTTAAAATATTTTCTGTGGTTCTTGAACATTGAAAAATGTATGAAAAGTATTATTCGTATCTCGTCTCATCGACCAACTTGCCCACCACTGCTCTATACTTTAACTTAAGAAAGGTACACTAGAGCCCATGAGGCTGGGAGGAAGTGAATCCGTTAACCCCTAAAATAACTAACTAACTCACTCACTCACTCACTCACTCACTCACTCACACAAACAGTCGCACTGAAATGGCCCAATAGTAGAGAGTATAGCCTCAGCAATGCTTCAGTGTGTGTCAGGGAAGGATAGAGCCCGCCTCCTTGCAGTGAGAGCTCCTCATGCAGGGGACTTTCTGTTGGCTGTTCCCAACTCCAGCCTTGGCACACGCCTCGACCCACAGACCATCCGCATTGTTGTTGCCCTTTGACTTGCCGCCCCTATTCTCGCCGAACACAGGTGTATTTGTGGGAGTGACGCAACATACCGATTCAGGTACTATGGTCTTGTGTGTCGTAAATCCGAGGGAAAGATTGCAAGACATGAAGAGATTAATAACAATATCAAGAGGAGCCTCACAACAGCCGGATGCCCAGCAGTAAGGGAGCCACCCCAACTATGCAGATCTGATGGCAACCAAAAGCGTCCAGATGGTATCACCCTTCAAGCCTGGACAGACGGCAAGCAGGTGGTGTGGGACTACACATGTGCATCTACCTTGGCTGATACCTATCTCCAATACACAGGGAGGAAGGAGGGGCAGCTGCCACCTTCAGGGAGTCCCAAAAATCGAGAAAATATGGAGAACTTGCCCATCATTTTATGTTTGTTCCCATAGGCTCGGAGACCCTTGGCTCATGGGGAAAGAGTGCATCTAAGTTCCTCAAGGAGCTGGGCAAAAGACTCAACAGGGTAACTAGGGATCCCAGGGCAGCTAGTTTTCTGTTCCAGCGACTCAGCGCTGCTGTTCAGAGGGTAATGCATGCTGTATTCTGGGCACGCGCCCCAGCTCGGAAGAGCTGGATGAGATTTTCGCATTATAATCAGTGACAAAGATGTAACAATATGTACTAGACATGTATCTCTCACCTCGTGTACTGTATATGCCATCTTTATATCAACAATGTATCTCTCAAATCTTTTGTACCATATTATGTAATAAAATATACCTATTGGTAAAAAAAAAAAAATTAAAAGATGGGGTGGTAGGAGAAGTGGAATATTCAAATGGCTTCAGGAAGAAATACAAATATTCTTCCTTGATACCTTTTTATCCACTTCTCCGAGGCTATGTGTCCCACAATTTGACTAGAGGTGGACCCCATCCTTTTTATATATATATATATATATATATATATATATATATATATATATATATATATATGTCGTGCCGATTAGGTAAAACTGGTCAATTAGCAAGAACTCATCTAAAATTAAGTCCTTTCTAAAATTTTCTCTTAAACGTTTAAAGATATATTTTTTTAATTTATGTTAATGTAAAAAAATTATAATTTTGTACCAAGAGAAACTTTGAAAACCTACCTAACCTTATTACAACAAGCCAATTTAATTTAGCCTAACCCAACTAAATATATTTTAGATACGTTAACATTAATTTAATAATAAACAAACACAATGAAATATATTTTTTCGTTATGTTCAGAATGATTTTGGCGAAATTATTGCATACAAATTTTCACTTGTCTTATATGGAGTGAGCGTTGATTTAAGCCAAATAGCAGTTTTACCTAATCGGCCGACATATATATATATATATATATATATATATATGTCGTGCCGATTATAAACTTATAAAGAACTCATCTAAAATTAAGTCCTTTCTAAAATTTTTTTATACGTTTAAAGATATTTTTTAATTTATGTTAATGTAAAATTTATAATTTTGTACCAAGAAAACTTTGAAAACCTACTAACCTTATTACAACAAGTGCAATTTAATTTAGCCTAACCCAACTAAATATATTTTAGATACGTTAACATTAATTTAATAATAAACAAACACAATGAAATATATTTTCGTTATGTTCAGAATGATTTGCGAATTTTGCATACACAAATTTACTTGTCTTATATGGCAAGTGACGTGATTTAAGCCAAAATAGCAAGTTTACCTAATCAGACATATATATATATATATATATATATATATATATATATATATATATATATATATATATATATATATATATATAATATATATAATATATATATATATATATATATATATATATATTATATATATATATATATATATATATATATATATATATATGTATATATATATATATATATATATATTCATATATATTCTACACGAATTGAGATCAATAATATTTTTCTATCGACACCAAACTTGTCTAGGCCGAAGAGCATTATAAACACTCATGCATAAAATTTATGCATATCCTACCATGTTTAACTTACGTAGCTATGGTCCAGTATTGGATTGATTAAAATGAACTTAAAATGATACACTGCTTACGCGTATCGAGCACTTAATTGATGCTTGTCTTTGTAATCAGTTTTACAATAATTACAAATACAAGAACAATACTAAAATGAGCATGGGTAGGACAGTGTCAACAGGTGAGCAAGTACGTGTGGTTTTGTCCAATCGTTTAAGAAAGTATTTTATATGCAAACTTCTGAGCAATATTTCAAAATAAGGAAAACTGGCATGCCGTAGCTCGTTATTGCAGTATTTCCTTAAATATTTAAACGATAAAGATATTGAGGAAATTTTTCATCCAAAGATATTCAGATCTGTATCACTGCCATCAACGTATCAACAGAGAAAATATTAACTCAGAAAACAATGAATAGTTAAAGATTTTACTTAGTGAAGTAATTCAGCTATGATGATAGTTATAATACATGGGTGAGGTAGAATGATTTGTTTAGGTTATGGAACTTCATAAGTAGAAGTTTAAAGGGGTTTAATAAAGGTTTTACCGAGACTGGAATGAAAAGAACCTAGACTTATGATTTCAGTTTTAAAAAGTAAATATTGATTTTACGTGAAAAATCTTTAAAATTTTCTTGTGAAGGAAATTAACACTTAACCCAATTACTAATAAGTAAATACAAATATTGACGTGAAAGAAACAGAGTTTAATTGTTAAGCTGGAACTGACGGGATCATGACAGAAATGTTAAAAACAGGGGGGGATATAGTGTTGGATTCTTTGGTATTTTTGTTTAATAAATGTATGAAAGAGGGGAAGGTACCTAGGGATTGGCAGAGAGCATGTATAGTTCCTTTATATAAAGGGAAGGGGGATAAAAGATATTGTAAGAATTATAGGGGAATAAGTTTACTGAGTATACCAGGTAAAGTGTATGGTAAGGTTATTATTGAAAGAATTAGAGGTGAGAGAGAGGGTAGGATTGCAGATGAGCAAGGAGGCTTTAGAGTGGGTAGGGGATGTGTAGATCAAGTGTTTACATTGAAGCATATATATAAACAGGGAAGTTTTCATTGCATTTATGGATTTAGAAAAGGCATATGAAAGAGTGGATAGGGAAGCAATGTGGCAAATGTTGCAAGTGTATGGAACAGGTAGTAAGTTACTGAATGCTGTTAAGAGTTTTTATGAGGATAGTGAGGCTCAGGTTAGGATGTGTAGGAGAGGGAGATTCCCTCCGTAAAGTAGGTCTTGGACATGCATGTGTAATGTCACCATGGTTGTTTAATATATTTATAGATGGGGTTGTGAATGCTAGGGTGTTGGGGAGAGGGGTGGGATTAAATTATAGGGAATCAAATGCAAAATGGGAGTTGACACAGTTACTTTTTGCTGATGATAATGTGCTTATGGGAGACTCTGAAGAAAAGTTGCAAAGGTTAGTGGACGAGTTTGGGAGTGTGTATAAAGGTAGAAAGTTGAAAGTGAACATATATAAGAGTAAGGTGATGTTACAAAATGACACGATATCTATTAGTAATAGACATCTCCAGTGAAAACTAGAAAGGATAGCCCTTCTAGCATCCAGCCTGTTACTGGGCTTTTGCAACAAAGTCAGTATCCTGGTCCAGTTATCCAACATATTATATATCTTAAGAAGATTACAGCTGGTAGGGTACTAACCAAACAAATATAATTAAAAGGTTTATTATTAAAGTGAGAGTCAAGGGTTTCAAAGTAAATTTACATAAGATCAGGATGTTCATTAAGTAATACATTAGGAGGTTAGCTCCTACACTGCTCTCATATACAATAATGCTGTGCTGAGGGCACATATATCCAAATGACACTAAAGTACCATCAGGTACAATGTCAGTAATTACAATAATACAGATATATGCAAATAAGAATATGTGTGTATGAGTGAGCACCAGGTAACTCTAAGACTCGACTCAACCAGTGTCCGACTGAACTTCTCATAAGCTAGCTCTTCTAGCTAACTGACAATAAGAACAGCTTGATTGACCAGTAAAACTGTAGACAGCCTGACTGTCTGCATAGACAGCCATGCTGTCTGCCAGCTGAGTTCATATTTCGTGCCATGCTAGTTCCCATAGTTTCCGCCAGAGGGCAAGCCTGTAGGCATACCCATGTGAGTCTGCCTCACCCCTGCCTCTCCCTCACTTGGCGCCCAAACTTCAGTCAGTCAACAGGCCTAACTCGTCTCCCCCTCGCAAGGCATGGCCCACCTGGGCCATGGCCACAGACACGCAGCCTGTACTCGCACCTTTATTACAAATAAAGTAAGAAGCCTCCGAAGCCTTATCATTGCATTCCCGCTACCAAGAACACTCCAAATAACACATCGTTATAAATGGTGGCAGCGGTGGGATTTTTCTGGCGCGTCTCTTCCCACCAGCAGTTGTGCCCCAGTTGAGTGAACCCCTGCAGCGACTACTACAATGTCTGCTTCACCTCCCAGAGGAGACCATAACCTGTTACGTCACAGCTCAGCGGCAGCTGTGTCTCCCGTGTTGCAGTATGTATCCAGACGCAGGAAGGCGTGCAGTGCTACATCGACGCTCACTGCCTTAGACCACGAAGCACACCATTTTTTCTTCCCTCTCTGGAGGAAGTTTTTTTTTCTATGTCCATATGTTTATGTATATATGTATTTTTTCTTTCGTGTTCTGTGACCTGTTCTTGCGAGAGAGAGATCCGAGTTTTTTTTACTGCCATTCATGGTCGGGACGACCATGGGTGCGTGGCCGAGCGATGTAGACAGCCTGACTGTCTGCATAGACAGCCATGCTGTCTGCCAGCTGAGTTCATATTTCGTGCCATGCTAGTTCCCATAGTTTCCGCCAGAGGGCAAGCCTGTAGGCATACCCATGTGAGTCTGCCTCACCCCTGCCTCTCCCTCACTTGGCGCCCAAACTTCAGTCAGTCAACAGGCCTAACTCGTCTCCCCCTCGCAAGGCATGGCCCACCTGGGACATGGCCACAGACACGCAGCCTGTACTCGCACCTTTATTACAAATAAAGTAAGAAGCCTCCGAAGCCTTATCATTGCATTCCCACTACCAAGAACACTCCAAATAACACATCGTTATAAAATGACCAATTCACATAACAGCAATATAACAGGCTACAGCAACACGGCGTCAGGAACAAGAGATAGAATCGACCTTAACTGGGGACCATCAATAGATCCTCCAAAATAGTCAAAAAACTCCCTTTCTACTGAAGCTAGGTTCAGCATAAACAATCCCAAACTGTGGCGGTTCACAGATGCCTTATTGAATTAGGTCAGGAGCTGTAGCAAGAGAGACCTGAGTTATCAAAGAGTGTCAATGTGACACACAACCCAGAAAAACGTCGAAAATCACTGTCTTGGCTATCCTCTGTGAACAGAGTTACACAGAGTCCTGAGAAGTATGTTTCGTCTCACCACCAAACACATACTCTACCACACAGAGTCTAAATGGCGAGAAAACAAGCAGAGACAGGAGAGAGGTGTTGTCTCAACGATGTCCAGCTGTGTAGTGCTATCGAGGAAGGAGCAGCAGCCACCAGCCTCAGGTGGAATCACGTGACTCCTCCCAGCAACAAGCCTAGTGTCATAATTTATAATATTACATCCTACCTAATAAACATAGCTAAGTCAAATAATAATATAAAGCAAGATATTAACGATTTAGCTATTATCGAG
>WNWK01050460.1:0-12829 GCA_009830355.1 Cherax destructor | reverse complement strand
GAGCAGCATGTCTTGATTTGCAATCATTTTCCCAGAGCTCCCCCGGGTTTGTCAACCGGGTTTCCCGCCTGTATCATTTTTTAAATCTAAGAATATCCCCTACTCAGTGGAAGAGGTGCGACAAGTGACCCAGATCATGCAGAGTATGTCAGAGTGCAACCCAAAATTTTCCCCGCCAAAAAAACTCATCTCAAAAAAGCCACCCAGCCTTTCGAGAGACTGAATATAGATTTAAAAAGGACCTCTACCAAGCATAAAAGAATAGGTATTTCCTTAACATAGTAGATGAATATTCTAGGTTTCCTTTTGTTTCCCCCTGTGAAAATATGACTGCTTCAACTGTCACCCAGTTGTTTTTCCCCAGTTATTCGCTATTTTTGGTATGCCGGCCTATATCCCATTCAGACGGGGGACCCTCGTTAAGGTAATGAACTTCGGTTTTTGGCTAACGGGGGTTGCTTGCAGCAGAACAACAAGCTACAACCCTAAAGGGCCCCAATGGTCAAGTGGAGGGGTTTCCCAATGGTATTTATATGGAATTTAAAATTAAAACTAAAATCTCGCAATCTACCGGTTCAACACTGGCAGACTGTCTTACCTGATCCCCTTCACTCTATTAGATCATTTTTGCAAAACTACTAATGCTACCCCTCCGAAAACTCTTCAACTATTCACGTCGTTCCTCTCGGGAGCCTCCATGCCCACCGGGTTTATGTCCCCCTGGACCCTTTCCTGAAGAGTCCCCCCGTAGGATAAAAAACCCCCTTTTAAATTGGAAGGGTAAAAGCCCCCTAAAGTTTAATCCGCATTATGCCCACTTTCCCTTTCCAAAATGGTAAAGGGAGACTACTGTATCTACAAGACACTTAGCCCCAGTTGAAACCAATGTTAGTGCGGAATCTAAAAGATACAATAGATGTTGCGAAAAATGCTTGGTTTCTCCAGGAAAAACCTTTTTAAAGGGTACCCCTATTGAAATAAAAGGATCCGCTCCAGAATAGTCCCAAAAACCCCCTAGAAAATACCGAACCCCGGGGAAGAGGCTAAAAGGCCCACGAAGGTCTGGACAAGTCACCAACCTAACCGTTTGGAAGGTTACTGTATCTGATATTTTAGAAAAGGGGGGGAAATTTTAGTGATACCGCTCTTGTGGGGAAACCCCCCAGCAGGACACAAACTGCCCCCCGGGGCCCCTTACAATAACAACAAACAGTACGGCGATGGCCCAGCGGCGTGGTCTCTCTCCATGGAAACCCCCAAAGGAAATAAGTCCTTTTCTGGCTTTTTTGGTTTTCCTGGTTTTCTAAAAATATGCTGCTATGTATGATAACCGGCAAATGTTTTTGGTATCCCTGAATAAACTTTTTTTACTAGAACCCTGGACTGTCCTTCTTTTTGGCTTAAAGAGTGAAGGAGGACATATAAACATACAGCCATTAGCCCCGGTCACTTTCACTTTTTTTGGGTTACCCTTTAATCTCCCCTTTGGCTGCTATGTAGATAATTTTGTAACTATTTTTTGAAACCCGTGACATGAATGAACTTGCACCTTCCTTTCCCTGTGGTCAAATTTTTTTCCCGGGACATGGAAGGCCCGGGGTTCGATAGGGCAGTTTTGTCAGTGGCCTTATAACCCACAAAAACAAAGTGGGGGCTTGGGGGTTATTGTAGATTTTGTCAGTTGTGTTGAGTTAATAATTGGGGGAAAGTAACTATCAGTGGAAGATTGATGGGGTAAGAAAGCAATATTAATATATATTGAGATAATATGAAAAAGGTGAGACAAGGAAGCAAACTAATAGTTTCTCAACATTATATTGGGTAAATGGTAGAAAATAAAAAACACAATGGAAAAATAAACACTGTACTATAATGTGATCCTTTATTGACAACCCGAAATGTTAGAAAACCCCGGATAACCCAGAAAAATTATAACCCAGGATAACCCAAAAGTGTTAAAATAACCCCAAAAAAGGGTAACCCAGAGTTTTTTAAAATAACCCTGTTAAAAACCCGAAATGTTAGTAACCCGGATAACCCAAGTTTGTAACCCAGGATAACCCCGAGTGTTAATAAATTAGGGTAACCCAGGATTGTTAGTAACCCAAAGGAAACCTTAGAAAAATGTTAGTAACCCGGAAAAACCCAGAGTGTTAGTAACCCGGGTAACCCCAAAAGGGGTTTTTTGTAAAACTTGGGAAAAACCCAGAGTTTAAAAACCCAGGATAACCCCGAGTGTTAGTAACCCCGGATAACCCCCGGGGTGTTAGTAACCCAAGATAACCCTTTGAGGTGGAAAGGTTTAAACCCCGGATAACCCAAATGTTATAACCCAGGATAACCCAGGGGTGTTAGTAACCCCCGGATAACCCAGATTTGCCCGGAAAACCCCGGATAACCCAAAGAAATGTTAGTAACCCAAGGGTAACCCAGAGGGTTTTAACCCAGGATAACCCCAAATGTTAATAACCCAGGATAACCCAGAGTGTTAGTAACCCAGGATAACCCAAAAGTTTGGGCCCAGGATAACCCAGAGTGTTAGTAACCCAGGATAACCCAGAGTGTTAGTAAAATTTTGGGTAACCAATGTTTAACCCAGGATAACCCAGATGTTAATAACCCCGGATAACCCAGAGTTTAAAAATAACCCAGGATAACCCAGTTTTGTGTTTTAAAATAACCCAGGGTAACCAAGGAGTGTTAGTAACCCAGGGTAACCCAGAGTGTTAGTTCCCCGGATAACCCAGGGAGTGTTATAACCCCCGGATAACCCCAAATGTTAGTAACCCGGATAACCCAAATGGGTTTGTAACCCCGGGTAACCCAGGGAGAAAACCCCGGATAACCAAAGTTAATAACCCAGGATAACCCAGTGTTAGTAACCCAGGATAACCCAGAGGTTTTTTAGTAACCCAAAAATAACCCAGAAAAATTTAATAACCCAAAATAACCAGAGTTTAGTAACCCAGGATAACCCAGATGTTAGTAACCCAGGGTAACCCAGGATGTTAGTAACCCCGGATAACCCCGAGTGTTAGTAACCCAGGATAACCCAGAAAAGGGTTAAATAACCCAAAATAACCCAGAGGTTAGTAACCCAGGATAACCTTAAGGGGTTTAGTAACCCAGGATAACCCAAGTGTTAGTAACCCCAGGATAACCAAGGAATGTTAAAATAACCCAAGGGGGTAACCCAGAGTTTTTTTGGGGAACCCAAAATTTTAAAAGAGTGGTTTTGTAACCCAGGATAACCAAGTGTTAGTAAAAAGGATAACCCCGAGGGAAAATTTAATAACCCAGGATAACCAGGTTAGTAACAAAAAACAAAACAAACAAACAAATTTTTTTCATTGCAGGTTACATGGGTATTTGGGAAATTACAATTAAATTTAGTGCGGAGAGCCACTGACATGCCATGACATTGGGGGCCCTTTTTCTTTGTCCTTAAAAACTATGTACTTAATATTGAGAAATTTATTGAAATTTATTCTAAAAAAAATTATTTTCAAAAAACAATATGATGAAATTTTACTGTTTAAATTATTATATAATGATATTAGATCTTAATTGTTACAGGTTTTAAGATTTTTGAATGATAATATGGAATTGAGATTAAACTTAAGGGAAAAAAACATTGAGCATTTTTTACATTAACTTATAATATGAGTAGGGGTAACATAATAGTAACATATTATTAAAAAATTTAGATTATCGTTTTGAAATAACAATGAGCATTTTTTCAAAGTAGTTTATAGCATGATCATTTAGGTTTGGGTAGTGGGGGTTTTTTGAGTTGAGTCTTAAATTATTTTCAGACAAGATTATCTTTATTTACTGGTAATGAATTCCATTTTTGGGGGCCCCTTTAGGGCATAAATTTTTACATAGGTTGATATGAACAGGGGTATATCAAAAGTGATCTGTGTCGTGTGTTGTGGTCAGGGCCCTATTGTTGGTGAGGGGGGTTTTGAGCAGAGGTTTATTTAGAGTAAAATTTTTATATATGTAGAGGCAAAGGAAGTATGAATGTTTTAGGTAGTAGTTTGAGATTTTTGAATATTGGTGATTTGCTTCAGAGGGGAATTTGTTATCATTCTGACTGCGGCCTTTTGTTGTGTTATGAGGGGTAAAATGTTTTAAATTTTTGACCCCCAGCACAGTTTCCCATGGGTGAGATACGGGTAAAAAGGGGAATGATATAGTGCAAGGAGAGCTGATTGGGGTACATAATAGCATTTTTATAATATCCTCTTTTTGAGATTTTCTTGGAAATTTGTTGTATATGTGTTTAATTTTAAGGCTACTGTAAAGGTGGATTCTGGAAATTTTTCCCCTCTGTGAGTCTTGTGAGGGGTTACCTTTAAAGGTTATGAAATGGAACATTTGTGATTTGTTTCCCAAACTTAGAAGTGCCTTTGATTGAGGTGTTGTTAGTCGTCATCCATGTTGAATTTTCTGAAATTTGGCTTTCAGTGTTGGCCAGTATAACGGTTTGGGTGAAAAAACATATGTTGTGTCATCTGCAAAAAAAAAGGGGTTTTGTTGGTGCTTGGTCATTTTTTAAATGAGGAATAGGAGGGCCCCGGGACACCCTGGGGGACTCACTGTAATTGGGGGGGAAGAGTTGCCCATTTGTGTACACGTATTGGCTTCTGTTGGTTTTGCAGGTTTTTTGTTTTAAATTTAGCATAAATATTCTCCATGCTCATCCCTTATGAAGAGTTATTGATACTTTCGTGATCTGAGTAATATAATTTCCCCCCCCTCGCTGATCTGTCCTCAGTTGTAATGGCTTTTAACCTGGGATCCCAAAGCATCTGTAGATCGGGTTTGCCAGGTCTCAGTGGTGTGATGATTGACATTTGGTCGGGAGGGATTGGAGTAGTGCTGTGAGGTCATCATAATGTTTGCTCAAGATCTAAAATTGTATTTTAAGATAGTTATGTTATTGTTGGCCCGAGTAATGTCTTTGCTTGATCTGCTTTAATAGTTACAGTTGCGTTAAATTTTGTCATTTAAAAATAGGTTGATATCAGGATAACCTGTAATCATAAGATTTGATGTGATTCCCCTAACTAGACCTGAGAAGAATAGATAATCTAAACTTTTAATATGATATAAAAAAATGTTTTAACATTTGATTTTACAAATTTTTAATAAGAGTTTGTAGAATACAGGGTATTTGACAGAGTTCTTGGCCCTGAATTTGTACCTTATCAATTTATACAAATCAATTAATTTAACTATGGAATTTTTAAAGCTGGGAATAAAGGGGCTAGGAAAATGATAGCAAACAATGAAAGAAAAAAATTATACCTGGGTTTGCACCTTTAAATTTTTATAATAAAATTAATAAAAAAACTGTGGGAGTTAGATTTTTTTTTTTTTTTAAAAAAAAAACTGGGGAAAAAATAGTAAACAATGGGGGGTTTAAAACTTTAGGGAATATAAAAGAAAAAAAAAAGAAAACATTTAGCCCCAAAAAATACCCCCCTTTTAAAATTTTTTAAAACTTTGGGGAAATAATAGTAAATAAAAAAGTAAAACACTTTAGCACCAGAATTAACCTTAAAATTATTTTTTTTAAAATTTCAAGAAAAAAAAAGGGGGAAAAAAAGGCAGATGGAAAATTTATTTTTTGGGGAAATATTTTTAAAAGAAAAATAAAATTGGGGATTAAAAAAAGGACAAAAATTAAAATATAAAAAAAATTTTAAAAAAACAAATTTTTTAAAAATTTAATTTTAAAAGTTGAACAAGTTTAAAAAAAAATTTAAAATTTTTTAAAAGTACCCATAGAGGGGTAGGTTTTTTTCTTTTTAATTTTAAAAAGGGTTTTGGTTTTAAAAAAATTTCCCCAAAGTACAATTTGGTCCTTGGTTTAATTTTTAATTTAAAGAGGGGTATTTTGGGGAAAAAAAAAAAAATCAAATTTTCCCCCAAAAAAAATAAATAAATTTAACCTTCCAAGATTTCCCAAAATATTAAAAAAAAATTTTTTTAAATTTTTTGGGGCTTAAATAAAATTTTAATAAAGAAACATAAAAAATCATCAAAAAAACAAACTTCACCATTTTTAAAAGTTGTGATGTATGGAGGAAGTGAGGAGGGAGAAGGTTTTGAGAATACAGGTTTCGAAGGGGAATCCTCCATTACCACTTCACAGGTACTGTCCTTTCTGGGGTTACTCCTCTTTTTCTTTGAATGCCACTAGGACCAGCTTGGAGAGTCACCGGACCTCTTTCTAACAACAAATTTGTTCAGGGAGATCTGTGTCCATGACTTTAAAACATCCCTGAAGGGATGAACAACAGTGCTACACAGGCTGCCCAGACGGCCTGCAACAGGCTGGTCAGGAGGATATTCATCCATAAACGCTTGCACCATCACTCCACTTGTAATGATCTCCTAACCTTGAAGCTAGGCCACATTCTTCCATTTTTGTTCCACCTCCTCCAACCCATTGTCCCCACCGCTTCTTGTTCCAGTTGCTGCCAGCTCTTGCAGATCTTCAGTGGTTAGCCTCCCTGTGCCCTCCACCAACTGTTCCACATTCCTCACCACTCACCTCTAACTCCCAAAGACTTGCCCATCCCCAATTCTTTCCAAAATATAACAGGTTTCAACAGCTCAGGGTCTGAGGCCAGCCCAAAACCTTCAATCCTCAGACACTAAACCGCCACAATTTTTCCAGGTAGAGTTCAAAGTCCTGTAGTCACCTCCTAAGCCTTACCGCAGTGTACATACGCAAAGATATGGAAATGTTTTTCCAAAAATTCTCTTAGGTTATGTTCATGTTCAGGTCACATCAAAGCACTTTTAAACATTGTTTTGGCATAGAGTTTTTTTATAAAGGAATGACCTCAGTTGGTCCATGGGCTGGAGGAGAGGAGTGGTATTAGGGGGCAAGAATCATCTTTGATGAATTCTAAACTCCTCCACAATTTTCACCAAGTTTGAGTGACGATAAGGAGCATGTCCATTATCAGGAGTGTATCCAAGTGGCAAATTATTGTCCAATAGATATTTCTTCGCCTCAAATAAACACTTCATTGAACCAATCTAAGAGCTCGTCCTTGTGACCCAAGCCTTTTGTTAGACTTCCACATCACACACGTTAGACTTGCCGACACCGCATCTGCCAAACACTGGGATTTTCAAAAAGATACACCAGTAAGGCTCACTTATAACCACTGGCATTGGCACACAGCGCATCAAAGTAATTATCTTCACAGCTTGCTGTCCTTAATGCGGCCTTTCCTCCTGAGTACGTAGGTCCCGTTGCTCATTTTCTTTCCCAAAACAGGCCTGTTTCATCACAATTAAACACTTGTTGGGGAGGAATTGTTCAGCCTCAGGTACTCCTGAATTCAGCACATATTTTCTACCGCACTTTTGTCATCACAACTGGCCCCCTGCCATGCCTCTACAACACTATGTATGCCAGCACGCTTCTTAAATTTTGAAACCAGTCCTCTGCTTGTTTTTAAATCTTGCCTGCCTTCACCTTAAGGCATTTTAAGGGAGACCAACGCTGAACTGCCCTCGTTTTTCACATATTATTCCTCCTAAACAGCATTCTGCTAACTGTTCTCGTTGATCCATTCACCCAACAATAACCTTCCACATTTTCCAAACACTGTGGTCTGGTGTTTCAGGATCACTAAGATGACTCTTTGCAACAACTGGCCTTCCTTGATTTTACTTAAATATTTTCATCCACACTGAGTAGAAAAAGGATGGTAGAATGGCTTACCATACAGCCTGGCCAAAGTTTGATACGCACTCCACTCTCTCTCATATTTTTCTAATATCTTCTTCATTTCTATCAGAATATATTTCCCTGTTCCTCCTTTTGCCATGAAGGCTTAGCACTCAGGATCTTTTCCTGGACCCATGGTAGTTTATTTAGCAGTTAAAAAGCACTAAAACAGTGGAATAATGATTAATATACTGTGTTAATGCTGCAGTGGAAGTACGTCAATAGAACATTTTGCACACTGACGCCCCCGAGTGCTACCAGCTGGGCTCATTAACAGGCCCGCACGGCACAGATCGATCAAACAACGATGTCGACACAAATTTCACGCTATAAGTAACGGATATCTAATATAAATTGGTGCATAACAACGAAGTCGAGGTACACCACTGCACTAGGTTTGTCTCTGTTTTCCTAACAACTGTGTTTGATTTCATTCCTTTTGCACATTAACTCAGTAGGTGGATCTTAATGCTAAAGGGTAAAAATGCTGTGGAGGGAGAAGGTGGAAAATTCCTTGGGATGCCAGGGTAAACATTGGGAACCATTAATTGTTTATGTAGAAAGAGGTTTGGGTAATGGCACACAGTGGCACTCTGTTAATAATGGTCCCCAAGTCTCTGCCCTTTATGTGTTATTTTTTAATGCTTAGTACTAGTCTAAAGGATCTATCTATTCTTACATAATTCCTAATGATAAATTGCTTTGGTAATGGCACTTGAACAGCATTTGAATGAAAACATCGCTAACCACAAAATTACCTGCAGATGTTATTTTATGAAAGAGGATAAATAAATATACAAGGTATGATATAGCATGTATGGAAAAGTAGTCGGTCGGATTATGTATTGGTGGATAAAAAGGTTACTGGTAGCTTCAGGATGTACATGTTTATAGAGGGGCAATGGATATATTGATCATTATTTGCCAGAAGCAGTTAGTGTAAAAGGTAGATGGGATGCAAGAAAATGGCAACAGCAAGTAAGAGAGAGGTAAAGTGTATAACTAAGGGATGATGGTGCTTAGGGTGATATAAGCAACTATTACAGAAAGGTGGGCTAGTGGCACAGTGGTACTTAGTTACGATGGTCCCCAAATGTCTTTGTAAGCATATTTTGGGGTGTAAACAGACCAGTCTATTTTACATTATTCTCAGTGGGATAATTATTGGTAATGGCACTTGAACAGCATTCTAACTAAAAACATCAGAATCAAGTACCACTGTATACAGTGGGGCTGAAGAGAGTTGATAGTTTTAAAATGCAGTATTAGAATGTGGGGCAGAAAGTCAGGTAATATGGAGGGTGGGGCAGAGTAAGATAGAGTGAGTGGTGAATGAAAGGCAAAAGGCAAATGATAAAGAGGGAAAAGGTTTATGAGAGGTTTTTACAAAACAGAAGTGTTAATAGAAGACAGAGTACAGTGGAACCCCGTTAACGAACACCTGAAATTTACGAGTTATGTAAAAAGATAAGTGATCAGAGGTTGTGATTAAATCTGAAATAGACTGCAAGAACCTAAAACGACATTTTTCTGCATAAAGTAAATTGTCGGTACTAGCACTTGAGCAGCCTGGTAATGAATTTTTGTTAACTGGGGTTCCACTGTATATAGACAGTAAAGAAAGGTGAAAGAGAGCAGTGAGAGAGGCAAAGAAGAGCAGATGAAAGAATGAGGAGGCTCTCACAAGAAATCTTGTTGAAAATAAGAAAATTCTGGAGTGAGATAAACAAGCAAGAAAGCCTAGGAACGAATGGATTTGTCATTAAAAACAGAGTAGGAGTTAGTAGATGACATCCAGAGATAGTTATCCTGTTTTCATTGTCTTAATAATAACGTATGGGACCTGTCCACCAGCATGGCCACATACAAAGGCAGAGGGCTGCCACCCACGCACTTCCAAAGCACCTCCCACGACATTGTCACGCAGTTCACATTGTTTATGCTTGAGCATCAACTCAGGAGTTCATACAAAACATTTATTACCAATTCATTGCTCTTGGTCTTGATTATTGTGTGTAGATCACTAACAGCCACCATGCCCCAAAAGAAAAGCTCCAGCCAGTCCCCAGAAGAAAGGAGAAACACGATGGAGTTTATGATGCAGCACGCAGGGAGTGTAGCATGCATGCAGGGAGGTAGCAGGTATGCAAGGAGGCAGAGGTATGCATGGAGGTAGCAGGTATGCATGGAGTGCAACATGTATGCAGGAGTGGAGAGCATGAATGCAGGAGGTAGCAGGTATTATGGAGCAGCACATGGAGTGTAATATGTACGAGGAGTGGTGCAGTGCATGAATGCAGTGGAGTGTATGGCTTACGAAGGAGCAGCATGGAGCAGGATGTAGCAGGTGGACACATGGAGTGTAGCATGTGATGCAGGAGTGCAGCAGGTGATGAGGAGTACAGGTGCATGCAGGAGTGTAGTGAGCTGTGTATGTGCAGGGAGTGTAGCAGCAGGGAGTATGGCATGGCAGGAGGCAGCAGGTATGCAGTGGATTGAACAAGTATGCAGGAGTGTAGCATGTGGCGTGGTGAGCAGCATGTGGCTGCAGGAGTGTAGCAGGTATGCAGGGAGTGGGCAGGTACGCATGGAGTGCAATTAGCTGCATGCAGGGAGGCAGGGACGACCCAGGAGTGTAGCATGTGCAGAGAGCAGCATGGATGCAGGAGTGTGAGCACAGATGCAGGAGTGTAGCATGCATGTGCAGGAAGTGTGAAGCATGGCTATGGAGTGTAGCATGGCGCAGTGGAGGTGGAGGGCGGTATGCAGGGAGTGTAGCAGGTATCCAGGAGTGCAGCAGGCATGCAGGAGTATAGCATGTATGCAGGAGTGTAGCAGGCATGCAGGAGTGTAAAGAGTATGCATGGAGTGTAACATGTGCATGGTGTGAGTGTAGTTAAGGGTGCATGGTGTGGAGCAAGCATGTATGCAGGAGTGTAGCATGTATGCAGGGAGTGTAGCAGGTATGTTAGAGTGTAGCAGGTACAAAGAGGAGTGTAGCAGGCATGCAGAGGCAGCAGGCATACAGGGAAGTGACCCCAGACAAGGACCTGGCACCCAAATTCCATGGGAAGGGGATCCCTTCCAAAAAATAGGGTCTCTTCCCTCTCCACCTCCTCTCTCTTCCATCCAGCAACATCAGTCTTCAATAAAGGTAAGTGCCCACATAGAGTTCATTCATTTGTGCATGTAACTATCTTTAGGCCCTCCCCAAAATTTTTCCAAACTTCTGCTTCTGGAACGAATTAATTGAATTTCCATTACAGGGAGGTACAACATCGTTTAGGAGTGAAGAAGAGCAGGATGTGAGGTGGGGAGGTCGAGGCAAAATAGAATGAAACGGGGTAAAGCAGCTGGAACTAGGATCAGACAAAAATGTTAAAAGGGGGGAATAGTGCTGGAGTGGTTGGATTTTTTTTAAATAAATGTAAGAAAGGGGGGAAGGACCTGGGGATTGGCAGAGAGCATATATATTTTTTAATAAAGGAAGGGGGGATAAAAGAGAGTGAAAAATTATGGGGGAAAAAGTTTACGAGAACCAGGAAATTTAGACGGGGTTATTATTTAAAAGAATTAGAGGAAGACAGGGGAAAGGTTTGAAAGGAGCAAGGATGCTTTTAGATGGGTAGGGATTTTAGATCAAGTGTTTACAGTGAAGCATATGTGAACAGTATTTAGAAAAGGTAGAGAAGTTTTCATTGCATTTATGGATTTAGAAAAGGCATATGATAGAGTGGATAGGAAGCAATTGGCAAATGTTGAAGGTATGGAATAGGTAGTAAGTTACTGAAGCTGTAAAGAGTTTTTATGAGGATAGTGAGGTTCAGGTTAGGGTGTGTAGGAGAGAGGAAGATTACTCCCGTTAAAAGTGGGTCTTAGACAGGGATGTGTAATGTCACTATGGTTGTTTAATATATTTATAGATGGGGTTGTAAAAGAAGTAAATGCTAGGGTGTTGGGGAGAGGGGTGGATTAAATTATGGGAATTAAATGCAAAATGGGAGTTGACTCAGTTACTTTTTGCTGATGATACTGTGCTTATGGGAGATTCTAAAGAAAAGTTGCAAGGTTAGTGGACGAGTTTGGGAGAGTGTGTAAAGGTAGAAAGTTGAAAGTGAACATAGATAAGAGTAAGGTGATGAGGGTATCAAACGATTTAAATAAAGAAAAATTGGATATCACATTGGAGAGAGGGATTATGGAAGAAGTACTAAATGTTTTCAGATATTTGGGAGTTGACGTGTCAGCGGATGGGTTTTATGAAGGATGAGGTTAACCATAGAATTGATGAAGGAAAAAGGTGAGGGTGCGTTGAGGTATCTGTGGAGACAAAAATTGTTATCCATGGAGGCAAGAAGGAGTTACACAAGTATAGTGGTACAGTAGAACGTCATTTAGCACGAGATATGTTCACGTTACCGGTATTGCACGATTTAAGATTTGCAACATTTACACGACAAAGAGATTTCCGGCGGGGGAGGGGAAAATTTTTAGCGCATGGATTTTCTCCCCCCAAAAACCCGTTTAGGAAAAAGGAATTTTTCCTTCCAAACAAGTTTATTCAGATACACGGGGGCCGGAGCTGAGTCTCGCCCTGCAACCCAATTAGGGGAGTAAAAAAACATTATCATACATAGCATTGGAGGAACCGGGGTAACCCAAGTAAAGGAAATACTGTCCCGACTTTTTTATCCTAGGTTCTCTACACATATGTCCTATGATTTTTAACTGATTGGGAACCTGAAAAACATTACAGTTTGTGGAAGGAAAAAAAAACCATTCTCACAAGCAGTCTTTTTTACACTTTTGGGGCCCCAGACACCACCCCCCCGGACCCCACATTCGTACTAAGCTTTAAAAAGTCCTGGCTACAAGCCAGCTTTTTTGAAGAATAAAAAAAGAGTGAATTGTGTTTTGACTTTAATTAAAGAAAAAAACAAAGATATTAGACAAGACATAACCCGGGGGGTAATGAAGGATTTTTTCACAAAAAGATGTAAAATAAGTTTGTGGACTGACTGACTGACTTGATGACTGAATGACTGACTGAGGCGACTAACTTTACTG
>WNWK01050459.1:0-12829 GCA_009830355.1 Cherax destructor | reverse complement strand
AAATTTTATGATTTTCTTTTAGGAAGCTTACTCATAGGTATTTTTATCAAAAAAAATAGTTTTCAGAAAATCCAAAAAACCTTAATCAAAAAAAATAATAAAATAATTTTAAAATAGCATTTTTGAATTTTATTAATTATTTACATTTTTTAAAAAAAAACCATTAAAAATCTATAAAAATCAATATTTTTTAGAATATTTCATTTTTTTCGGAAATATACATGAAACTTAAAAAAAGCTCAGAAAAATGTGCAAAAATCGTTTTTTAATGCATATTTCGGCTTTTAAACCCCCGTTTAGTGTTTTTCTGGAAAAATTTTCAGCTAAAAATATAGTTTTCACATTTTTAAAAGAAATTTCTCTGAATTAAATTTATGGGAAAAGTAAAAAAAATTTTATATTTTTTTTGGAAAAACTTATAATGGGAATTTTATCTAAAAAATAGTTTTTCAGAAAATCCTTGAAAATCCTTGAATCAAAAAAAATGCAAAAAATAACGTTTTAAAAAATTTTTTTTGAATATTTATAAATTATTTACTTTTTTTTAAAAATCCCATTAAAAATCTATAAAAATAAATAATAATTTAGAATATTTCATATTTTTTCAAAAATCGGGGAAACTTAAAAATCTCAGAAAAATGTGCTAAAATCGTATTTTTTGCATTTTCGACGTTTTAGAGGGTTTAGTTTTTTCGGGCAAAACTAATTTTTAGCTAAAAACTTTTTTCACATTTTAAATTGAATTTCTACTGCAATTGAAATTTAGGGGAAAAAAGAAAATTTTTATAATTTTCTTTTAGGAACTTACTCATAGGTATTTTATCAAAAAAATATTTTCAGAAAACCTTGAAAATCCAATCGCAAAAAATGCAATAAAATAACGTTTTAAAATTTTTTTGAATTTTTAAAAATTATTTACATATTTAAAAAATTCCTTAAAAAAATCATAAAAATAAATTTAAAATTTAGAATATTTCATATTATTTTCGGAAATAAAATGATATTTAAAACCCCCAAAATTGTGCTAAAATCGTATTTTTTGCATATTTCGACGTTTTAAAACCTTTTCTGGCAAAACTCATTTTCAGCTAAAATACTTAGATTTTCACATTGAAAAGAATTTTTTGCAATTGAAATTTAGGGAAAAAAAAAATTTTTATGATTTTCTTTTAAGAAGCTTACTCATAAAATTATATTTTATAAAAAAAAATAGTTTTTCAGAAAATCCGTAAATCCGAATCGTCAAAAAATCAATAAAATATCGTTTAATAGCTTTTTTGAGTATTTATTATTTATTAACATTTTTTAAAAACCCCCATTAAAAATCTATAAAATCAATATTTTATGGAATATTTCATATTATTTTCAAAAAATTCATGAAACATTAAAAAGTTCAGAAAAATGTGCTAAAATCGTATTTTTATATCATATTTCGACGTTTTAGAGCGGTTTGAGTGTTTTCTGGCAAAACTCTTTTTTCAGCAAAAATATTAATTTTCACCTTTTAAATAAATTTCTACTGAATTGAAATTTATGGGAAAAGTAAGCAAAATTTTATGTTTTTTCTTTTGGAAAACTTATTTACATATTTTTAAAAAACCCCAAATTAAAATCTATAAAAATAAATTATTTTTATAGAATATTTCATATTATTTTCGAAAAATACAGGGAAATATTAAAAAGCTCAGAAAAATGTGCTAAAATCGCATTTTATTGCATTTTCGACGTTTTAGAGCTTTTTTGATGCTTTTCGACAAAACTCATTTTTACTAAAATCCATTTTCACACTTTTAAATAGAATTTCTACGGCATTGAAATTTATGGGAAAAGTAAGCAAAATTTTTTTGATTTTTTTTTGGCTTATCATAGGTATATTTTATCAAAAAAATGTTTTTAAAAATCGAAAATGCCCTTAAATCGTAAAAAAATGCAATAAAATCAAGTTTTATAGCATTTTTTAATATTTTTTAAATTATTTACATATTTTTAAAAATTCTTAAAATCTATAAAAATCAATATTTTTATAGAATATTTTATTTTATTTTCGAAAAATACATGAAACATTAAAAAGCTCAGAAAAATGGTAAAAATCGTATTTTATATCATATTTCGAGTTTTAGAGCGGTTTGAGTGCTTTTCTGGCAAAACTTATTTTCGGTAAAATTAGTTTTTCCACTTTTAAATAAATTTCTACTGCAATTGAAATTTATGGGAAAATAAGCAAAATTTTATGATTTTTCTTTTAGGAAGCTTACTCATAGGTATATTTTATCTAAAAAATAGTATTTCAGAAAATCCGTGAAAATGCCTTGAATTCAAAAATGCAATAAAATAACGTTTTATAGCATTTTTGAATATTTATTAATTATTTACATATTTTTAAAAAATACCATTAAAAATCTATAAAAATCAATATTTTTATAGAATATTTCATATTATTTTCGAAAAATACATGAAATATTAAAAAGCTCAGAAAAATGTGCTAAAATCGCATTTTATGGCATATAACTCATTTTTTAGCTAAAATACTTAGATTTTCACACTTTTAAATAGAATTTCTACTGCAATTGAAATTTATGGGAAAAGTAAGCAAAATTTTATGATTTTCTTTTAGGAAGCTTATTCATAGGTATATTTTATCTAAAAAAATAGTTTTTCAGAAAATCCGTGAAAATGCCTTAAATCGTCAAAAAATGCAATAAAATATCGTTTTATAGCATTTTTGAATATTTAATGATTATTTACATATATTTAAAAAATCCCAATAAAAATCTATAAAAATCAATATTTTTATAGAATATTTCATATTATTTTCGAAAAATACATGAAACTAATATTAAAAAGCTCAGAAAAATGTGCTAAAATCGTATTTTATTGCACATTTCGACGTTTTAGAGCGGTTTGATGCTTTTCTGACAAAACTCTTTTTTTACCTAAAATACTTGATTTTCTCACTTTTAAATAGAATTTCTATTGCAATTGAAATTTATGGGAAAAGTAAGCAAAATTTTATGATTTTCTTTTAGGAAGCTTACTCATAGGTATATTTTATCTAAAAAAATAGTTTTTCAGAAAATCCTTGAAAATGCCTTAATTCGTCAAAAAATGCAATAAAATCAAGTTTTATAGCATTTTTTAATATTTATTAATTATATACATATTTTTAAAAAATCCCATTAAAAATCTATAAAAATCAATATTCATTTAGAATATTTCATATTATTTTCGAAAAATACATGAAACATTAAAAATCTCAGAAAAATGTGCTAAAATCGTATTTTATTGCATATTTCGACGTTTTAGAGCGGTTTGAGTGTTTTTCTGGCAAAACTAACTTTTTAGCTAAAATACTTACATTTTCACACTTTTAAATTTGAATTTCTACTGCAATTGAAATTTATGGAAAAGTAAGCAAAATTTTATGATTTTCTTTTAGGAAGCTTACTCATAGGTATATTTTATCTAAAAAAATAGTATTTCAGAAAATCCGTGAAAATGCCTTGAATCGTCAAAAAATGCACTAAAATAACGTTTTATAGAATTTTTGAATATATATAAATTATTTACATATTTTTAAAAAAATCCCATTAAAAATCAATAAAAATCAATATTTTTATAAATATTTCATATTATTTTCGAAATATATATGAAACATTAAAAAGCTCAGAAAAATGTGCTAAAATCGAATTTTATTGCATATTTCGACGTTTTAGAGCGGTTTGAGTGCTTTTCTGGCAAAACTCATTTTTCAGCTAAAATACCTAAATTTTCACACTTTTAAATAGAATTTCTACTGCAATTGAAATTTATGTATAAAGTAAGCAAATTTTATGATTTTCTTTTAGGAAGCATACTCACAGGTATATTTTATCTAAAAAAAATAGTTTCTCAGAAAATCCTTGAAAATGCCTTAAATCGTCAAAAAATGCAATAAAATCAAGTTTTATAGCATTTTTTAATAATTATTAATTATTTACATATTTTTAAAAAATCCCATTAAAAATCTATAAAAATCAATATTTTTATAGAATATTTTATATTATTTTCGAAAAATACATGAAACATTAAAAAGCTCAGAAAAATGTGCTAAAAATCGTATTTTATATCATATTTCGACGTTTTAGAGCGGTTTGAGTGCTTTTCTAACAAAACTCATTTTTTAGCTAAAATACTTACATTTTCACACTTTTAAATAGAATTTCTACGGCAATTGAAATTTATGGGAAAAGTAAGCAAAATTTTATGATTTTCTTTTAGGAAGCTTACTCATAGGTATATTTTATCTAAAAAAATAGTTTTTCACAAAATCCTTGAAAATGCCTTAAATCGTCAAAAAAGAAAAGTAAGCAAAATTTTATGATTTTCTTTAGGAAGCTTACTCATAGGTTTTTAAAAAATTGGAAAAGCAATTTTATATTTTGAGTTACATAGTATTTTATAAAATATTTCAGAACAATGTATCAAATGCAAAATAAGTTTATAGATTTATATAATATTTACATATTTAAACATTAACTATAAATAATTTAATCTATATAATAAAAATTAAATCAGAATGAATTATTCAATTTCGACGTTTAGAGCGGTTGAGCTTTTCAACTATTTAAATACTTAATTTTCACACTTAAAATTCTACTAATTGAATTATGGAAAAGTACAAAATTTTATATTTCTTAGGAAGTACTCAGTATATTTATAAAATAGTTTCAGAAAATCCTAATCTGAATCGTAAAAATGAAAAAATAGTTATAGATTTATATTATAATTATTTAATATTAAAACATTAAATCTATAAATAATATTTATATATTTATATATTCGAAATAATGAAACATTAAAGCTGAATGCAAAATCGATTTTATTCAATTTCGACGTTTTGAGCGGTTTGATGTTTTGCAAACCTTTAGTAAAATACTAATTTTCCACTTAAATAAATTTCATGATGAAATTTATGGGAAAATAAGCAAATTTATATTTTTGAAGTACTCAGATATTTATCTAAAGTTTCAAAACTAACTTACGTCAAAATCAAAAAGTTTTATAGATTATATTTATTATTATTACATATTTAAACATTAAATCTATAAAATTTAGATTTATTATTTTCAATAAAAATAAAGCTAGAATGTAAATCGCTTTTATGCTTCTATTTTAGCAAATAGATTTCAACTTAATAATTTCTTTAAATTATGAAGTGCATTTTTTTTAAGTACATATTTTATCTAAAATAGTTTTTCAAAAATCTTAAAAATGCTTGAATCGTCAAATATGAATAAAATAAAGTTTTATAGATTTTTGAATATTTATTAATTATTTCATATTTTAAAAATATTAAAAATCTATAAAAATCAATATTAATTTAGAATATTTCATATTATTTTCAAATTACATAATATTAAAATTTCAGAATTGTGTAAAATCATCTTTAATCATTTCAGAACAGTTTTTAGAGGTTTATCTTTTCTGAAAATAATTTTAGTAAAATTACTAAATTCGAAATTTAAATGAATTTATTGCATGAATTTGGTAAAGTAAGAATTTATGTTTTCTTAGAAGACTTTCATAGGTATATTTATCTAAAATAGTTTTCAAAAAATTCCTTGAATTGAATCGTCAAAAATAAAAAATTAATTTTTATAGAATTTTATATATATTATTATTTACATATTTTTAAAAATCCATTAAAATCTATAAAATCAAAATAATTGAAATATTCATAATTTTTGAAAAATACATATAATTAAAAACTCAGAAAAATGTGCTAAAACATTATATCAATTTCGACGTTTTAGAGCAGTTTGATTGTTTTCGAAAACTATTTTTAGCTAAAATACTTAGATTTTCACTAAATGAATTTTACTGCAATTGAAATTTATGGGAAAAGTAAGCAAAATTTTATGATTTTTTAAAAACTTACTATAGTATATTTTATCTAAAAATAGTATTTCAGAAAATCCGTGGAAAATACATTTGAATCGTCAAATTTCATTAAAATAGTTTAATAGATTTTTAAAATTATTTTTATAACATATTTTTAAAAATCCCATTAAAAATCAATAAAAATCAATATTTTTATAGAATATTTTATTATTTTCGAAATATACATGAAACATTAAAAATCTCAGAAAAATATGCAAAATCAGTATTTTATAATATTTCAACTTTTAAACAGTTTGAGTGCTTTCTGGCAAAACTATTTTTCAGTAAAATCTTAATTTTCACACTTTTAAATAGAATTTCTACTGCAATTGAAATTTAAAATGATATTTAGCAAAATTTATTATTTTCTTTAGGAAGCTATTTAGTATATTTTATCTAAAAATATTTTTCAAGAAAATCCTTAAATGACCTTAATCGTCATTTAAAATAATAAATATTAAAATTCAAAAAATGTAAAATCGATTTATTCCAATTTGACTTTATTTTTATCTTTTCGACAAACGTTTATGCTAAAACTACATTTTCACTATATAATTTTCAATTAAATTATGAAAAAGCAAATTGATTTTTAGGAAGTTACTATAGGTATATTTTATTAAAAATAGTTTTAAATCTAAAATTTGAATCAAAATGCATAAATAAAATTTTAAATTTAAATAATTTTTATTTAAAAATATTTAAAAATTATTTTAAATAATTAAAAATCAGAAAATTAAAAAAAAATGTGCTAACGTTTTATGCATTTTCGACTTTTAAACGTTTATTTTCGAAAAACTCTTTTTTTAAAAATTCTTTTAATTTTAAAAAATTTATGAATTAATTTTGGAAGTAACAAAATTTATATTTTTTAGGAAGCTTCTAAGGTATATTTTATCTAAAAATCAAAAATCCTTAAAATTTAATGTAAATATAATATTTTAAATTTTGAATATTTATTAATTATTTACATATTTTTAAAAAATTAAAATTAAAAACAAATATAAAATTCAAATTTTAAAATATATGAACATTAAGTTAGAGGTTTATTTTTTGAATCATTTTAGAGTTTGATTTTTCTGAAAACTAATTTTTACTAAAATATTATAAAATAAAAATTAATTTTCTATTGAATTTTAGAAAGTAAATTTTATATTTTTTAGAACTTATTATAGAATTTATCAAAAAATAGTTTTTAGAAATCTTGAAATTTAATCTAAAAAATCAATAAAATATTTAATAATTTTTGAATATTTATAATTTTATTTTAAAATCATAAAAATCTAAAAACTAAATTTTTAAAATTTATTTATTTCAAATATAAACTTAAAAGCTGAAATGTGCTAAAATTATTTTTTCAATTTGACTTTTAGACGTTTGAGTTTTCTGAATAAATTTTAGTAAAAAATTTAATTTTCTTTAAATTATTATGAAATTTTTATGAAAAATATTTTATTTTCTTTGAAGTTACTATAGGTAATTTATCTAAAAATAGTTTTCGAAAATTAAAATCCTTAATTAAAATCAATAAAATTAACATTTTGAATATTTATATTATTTACATATTTTTAAAAATCCATTAAAATCTAAAAAATCAAATTTTTAAATATTTTTATTTTAAATATATTAAACATTAAAAGCTCAGAAATTGCTAAAATCATTTTATTGCATATTTCGACTTTTAGATTTGAGATTTTGAAAACTCATTTTTAGCTAAATCTAATTTTCAACTTTTAAAAGAATTTCACTCAATTGAAATTTTAAAAGTAAGCAAAATTTTAATTTTCTTAGGAAGCTACCAAGTTTATTTTATCTAAAAATAGTTTAGAAAATCTTGAAAATCTTAAATTCAAAAAATGCAATAAAATCAAGTTTTATAGCATTTTAATATTTATTAATTATTTAAATAACTCTTTTAGCTAAATACTAATTCACTTTAAATAAATTCGAATTAAATTTATGGAAATAGCAAAATTTATGATTTTCTTAGGAGCTTATTTATTTTAAATTTTAAAAATCTAATTTTTATAAATATTTATAATTTTAAAATTAAATATTAAATAAAACTATAAATCAATTTTTTAGAATTTTATATTATTTTCAAAATACATAAACATTAAAAGCTCAAAATGTCTAAAATGATTTTATTCAATTGACTTTAGAGTTTGAGTTTTACATTTTCAAACTATTTCATAAAATATAAGTTTATATAATTTATTTTTTTAAATAAATTATTATTTTTCAGAAATCTGAAAATCTGAACGTAAAAATCAAAAAATAGTTTTAGATTTTGAATTTTTTAATTATTTACTATTTTAAAAATCATTAAAAATCTTAAAAATCAATATTTTATAGAATATTTATATTATTTTCGAAAATACAGAAACATTAAAAGCTCAGAAAATGTGCTAAAATCGTATTTTATTAATTTCGACGTTTTAGAGCTTGATGCTTTTCTGCAAAACTCATTTTTAGCTAAAATATTAATTTTACACTTTAATAAATTTCCTCAATTGAAATTTATGAAAAGTAAAAATTTTATTATTTTCTTTAGGAAGCTTATAAGTATATTTTATCTAAAAATATTTTCAGAAAATCTTAAAATCTTGAATCGTCAAAAATGCAATAAAATAGTTTTATAGCATTTTGAATATTTATAATTATTACATATTTTAAAAATCCCATTAAAATCTATAAAAATCAATATTATTTAGAATATTTCATATTATTTTCGAAAAATACATAACATTAAAAAGCTCAGAAAAATGTGCTAAAATCGTATTTTATCAATTTGATTTTAGACGTTTAATGTTTTTGAAAACTCATTTTCATAAAATCTAATTTTAATTTTAAATAATTTTACAAAAATATGAAATGAAATTTATGAGAAAGTTATAGCAAAATTTTAAAATTAATTTTTTTTTAGAATTATTTAATAATTTTAAATTCTTTAAAAATCTATAATAAATATTTTTAAGAATATTTCAATTATTGAAAATCATGAAATATTAAAATCAGAAAAAATTGCTAAAATCGATTTTATGCATTTTTGACTTTTAGAACGTTTGATGCTTTTCTGACAAAACTCATTTTTAGCTAAATACAATTTTCACACTTTTAAATAGAATTTCTCTGCAATTGAAATTTATGGAAAAGTAAGCAAAATTTTATGATTTTTTTTAGGAAGCTTACTCATAGGTATATTTTATCTAAAAATAGTTTTCAAAAATCTAAAATCTTGAATCGTCAAAATGCAATAAAATAAGTTTTATAGATTTTAATATTTATTAATTATTTACATATTTTAAAAATCCCATAAAATCTATAAAATCAATTTTAATTTGAATATTTCATATTATTTTCGAAAATACATGAAAATATTAAAATTAAAATGTATAAATCGTATTTTATTGCAATTTACGTTTTAGACGGTTTATCTTTTCTGAAAACTAATTTTAGCTAAAATCTTAATTTTACAATTTTAAATTGAATTTCTATGAATTGAAATTTATGGAAAAGTAACAAATTTTATATTTTCTTTTAGAAGCTTATCATAGTATATTTTATCTAAAAAATAGTTTTCAAAATCCTGAAAATACCTTAAATCGTCAAAAATCAATAAAATATCTTTAAAGCATTTTTTAATATTTATTAATTATTTATATTTTTAAAAAATTATAAAATCTATAAAAATCAATATTTTTAAATATTTATTATTTTCGAAAATTACATGAAAATTAAAAAGCTCAGAAAATGTGCTAAAATCGTTTTTATGCATATTTCGAGTTTTAAGCTGTTTGAGATGATTTTCTGAAAACTCATTTTTCAGCTAAAATTAATTTTACTTTAAAATAGAATTTTACTGAATTAAATTTTGAGAAAAGTTAAGCAAAATTTAATGATTTTTTGAAGTTATTTACATATTTTAAAAATCCCATTAAAATCTATAAAAATAATATTTTATAGAATATTTTATATTATTTTAAAAATACATAAAATTAAAATGTCAGAAAAAATGCTAAAAGTATTTTATATCATATTTCGACGTTTTAAGCGGTTTATGCTTTTCTGGCAATTCATTTTTCGCAAATACTTAATTTTCAACTTTTAAATAATTTTACTAAATTGAAATTTTAGAAAAGTAACAAATTTTATATTTTTTAGGAATTATTAGGTATATTTTATTAAAATAGTTTTTCAGAAAATCTTTTTAAAAATCCTTGAATCGTCAAAAAATGCAATAAAATAAGTTTTAAATTTTAATATTTATTAATTATTTACATATTTTTAAAAATCCCTAGAAAATTTTATGATTTTCTTAGAAGCTTATCATAGGTATATTTTATCAAATAGTTTTCAGAACCTAAAATGCCTTGAATGTCAAAATGCAAAAAATAAGTTTATAATTTAATATTTATTAATTATTTACATATTTTAAAAATCATTAAAAATCTATAAAAATATTTTTTTAAATATTTATATTATTTTCGAAATATACATGAAACATTAAAAGCTCAGAAATGTGCTAAAATCGTTTTATTATATTTCACGTTTTGAGCGGTTTGGTGCTTTCTGGCAAATATTTTTATAAAATACTTAGATTTTCACACTTTTAAATAGAATTTCTAAATTGAAATTTATGAAAGAAAAAAATTTATGATTTTCTTTTAGGAATTATTTACATATTTTTAAAATCCATTAAAAATCTATAAAATAATATTTTTATAGAATATTTCATATTATTTTCGAAAATACATGAAATATTAAAAAGCTCAAAAATGTGTAAATCGCATTTTATGGCATTTTCGACGTTTAGAGCGTTTGATGCTTTTCTGACAAAACTCATTTTTAGCTAAATATACATTTTCACACTTTTAAATAGAATTCTACTGAATTGAAATTTATGGGAAGTAAGCAAAATTTTATGATTTTTAGAAGCTTACTCATAGGTATATTTTATAAAATAGTTTTTCAGAAAATTGAAAATGCCTTAATCGTCAAAATGCAATAAAATAAGTTTTATAGCATTTTAATATTTATAATTATTTACATATTTTTAAAAATCCCATTAAAAATCTATAAAAATCAATATTAATTTAGAATATTTCATATTATTTTCGAAAATACATGAAACATTAAAATCTCAGAAAAATGTGCTAAAATCGTATTTTATTGCATATTTCGACGTTTTAGAGCGGTTTGAGTGCTTTTCTGGCAAAACTCATTTTTTAGCTAAAATACTTACATTTTCACACTTTTAAATAGAATTTCTACTGCAATTGAAATTTATGGAAAAGTAAGCAAAATTTTATGATTTTTTTTAGAATTACTATGTAATTTTATTAAAAATTTTAAGAAATCTTAAATTTTAATTTTCAAAATCATAAAATAATTTTATAGATTTTGAATATTTATTAATTATTTAATATTTTAAAAATCATTAAAATCTATAAAATCATTTTTATAAATATTCAATTTTCAAAATTAAAATTAAAACTCAAAATTTAAAAGTAAGCAATTTGACTTTAGAGCGTTTATTTTAAAACTCATTTTTAAAAATCTTAATTTCAACTTTTAAATAGAATTTCTACGCAATTGAAATTTATGGAAAAGTAAGCAAAATTTTAGATTTTCTTTAGAACTTAATTTAATTTTTTAAAAATCTTAAAAATCTAAAAAATAAATATTTTTAAATATTATTTTATTTTCGAAAAATACATGAAATATAAAGCTCAGAAATGTGCTAAAATCCATTTTATCATTTGAGTTTTAGAGCGTTTGATTTTTTCAAAACTCATTTTTATAAATACTTAATTTAACTTTAATAGAATTTTACCAATTGAAATTTATGGGAAAAGTGCAAAATTTATGATTTTCTTTAGAAGCCCGGTATATTTTTCTAAAAATAGTTTTTCAGAAAATCTTAAAATGCCTTAATGAAAATGCAATAAAATTAGTTATAGCATTAATATTTATTAATTTTCATTTAAAATATCCCATTAAAAATCTATAAAAATCAATAATTTAGGAATATTCATATTATTTTCAAAATACATAACATTAAACTCAGAAATTGTGCTAAATCGTATTATTGCATATTTCGAGTTTTAGAGCGGTTTGAGTGCTTTTCTGCAAAACTATTTTAGCTAAAATACTTAATTTCACACTTTTAAATTGAATTTCTACTAAATTGAAATTTATGAAAAGTAACAAAATTTTATGATTTTCTTTAGGAAGTATTTACATATTTTTAAAAATCCCATTAAAAATCTATAAAATAAATATTTTATAGAATATTTCATATTATTTTCGAAAAATATGAAATATTAAAAGCTTAGAAAAATTCTAAAATCGATTTTAGGCATTTTCGACGTTTAGAGGTTTGATGCTTTTCTGACAAAACTCATTTTTAGCTATAATACTTACATTTTCAATTTTAAATAGAATTTCTACTGCAATTGAAATTTATGGAAAAGTAACAAATTTTATGATTTTCTTTTGAAGTTACCATAGGATATTTTATCTAAAAATAGTTTTTCAAAAATTTGAAAATGCTTAATCGTCAAAAATGCAATAAAATCAAGTTTTATAGAATTTTTAATATTTATTAATTATTTACATATTTTTAAAATCCCATTAAAAATCTATAAAAATCAATATTTTTATAGAATATTTATATTATTTTCGAAAATACATGAAAATTAAAAAGCTCAGAAAATGTGCTAAAATCGATTTTATGCATATTTCGACGTTTTAGAGCGGTTTGAGTGCTTTTCTGCAAAACTCATTTTTTAGCTAAAATACTTAGATTTTCACACTTTTAAATAGAATTTCTACTGCAATTGAAATTTATGGGAAAAGTAAGCAAAATTTTATATTTTCTTTTAGGAAGCTTATCTAGGTATATTTTATC
>WNWK01050458.1:0-12829 GCA_009830355.1 Cherax destructor | reverse complement strand
CGGGACGGGGCCAGTGGCCCCCCCCCCATGTCCCTCCCCCCAAAACAATATACCCCCAATAAAAAGTGGGCCCGTTAGTACCCAAGAGAAAACACAGTAAGTGTGGGGGCCCAAGATTGTTCACAGCTTCCACCAGCCAAAAGGGGAAATTTCCCCAACAGCCCCCTGGCTACCTTAAAGGGGGGCGGGAGATACCTAAAGTCACTCCCGGATCAGCCGGGTTGTAGTTCTACGTTGGACTCGGGGGCCCCAGCGTAACAGCCTAACTGATAAAACCCCCCACCCAGTGGGAGGCCTATCTGGTCCGGCCCGGGGGGCGTTGATCCCCCTATCCCTCCAGGTAGGAGGTCCCAGTGGCCCCCAACCACCCCGAGGGAAACATGGGGTTTCCCTAGGAAATGGATGCGGTACAAAAAAATTATAATTCACTTTTACGTAGGTTCCACACAAAAGTGTCAACAATTACAAAATATATGAAACCATTTTAAAAAGGAACCTTATCACCACCTGTGTAACCACCGTCCTTCTGGTCAGTGCTTTAAAGTAGCACAAGTACCCCCTTTTACGTCACGGTGATGTCTACATTGTTCTTCTATATATTTAAATTTCTAGGTGTCAAAAGGAAATGAACTTTAAGGTACTCATAAAGCAACCCCTTTGCGATTGTGTGGTTAGTGATAATAACCATATTTCCATTGAATTATGACTAGTGACTGTGATTTAGAAAAATTACCCACCTCAAAATATAAGGGCGCGCAGATTTATGTGGATATAATTGGCAACTAAACCAAACCCTGAGCAATGATGGGGGGGGGTTTGCCCGGGAAAAATTAAAAGATTATTATGATCAAATAAAGCGTTAAACCGACAAGGGTCATGCAAGGTAAATGAAGATACCTTTAAAATTAATAAAAATTTAAATTTATTTTTTTTTTTACTTTATTTAGGGGTAATTTCATATTCAAATAAAAGTCTTAAAAAATTTTAAATTTTATTCTCAAAAATTAGGTGGTCATATTTTTCGATCATTACAAAATGTGGCCCCCCAAATTTTGTTTTCATTTCCCCCATACAAAAAAGGTTTTTAGACTACTGGTCTTCAACATCACTGCACTTTCCCCCATCAAATTTATTTAGTATATTTGAAAAGGGGTTTTGGAAAATTTAAGCATTTTTGGATAAATTCCTCCAAATTTTTCCTTAGTAAATAATGATACATCTTTCTCGGCCTGCTTAAGGAAAAAATTGAAACCTTAAGTTTGCCCGTAGTTCGGGGGTTTTTCCAATTTATCCGGGGGAAGTTCTCTTCATTCTCCTTTTTGTTTTTCCCCGTGCTAGATTTATGTCTTTTTGGGGGTAGGAATTAGAAAGAAAAACGAGGCAAGTACTGTGCCTTGGGAAAAAAAACTTTTTAACTGTAGTAGCCTCTGGTTTCCTCTGTTCCCCATTACTCTTTGCGTTCTATTTGTTATGAAAGATGTCATCTGCATACTTCCATTATTCCTTTTGCATGTATTTTGTGTATTACCCCTGTCCACACTTGTCGTAAGCTTTTGCTGTTTGTGTACATTTATTTTTTTGCTTCTCCTCCGCTGCATCCAAGAACATGAATGGTACAGCAATTCCGAGGGCAGGAGCGACCTGCTCAAACCCACGATGCTCCCCTGAGTTGTACAACTGTAGAGATTCCAGGGATTAGTAATCTTGCTTCTTGAAACTTATTTATATTGTGGGACATCAGGACTTGGATAATGCAAGTTAAACACAAACATGGTAATTACATACAGGTTGATAAAATCATACGAGTAAACAAGCTGATTTGTTTTGCACCGTCAAAAAAAAGGAAAAAAAAGGCCCAAATTATAAATTAAAAAAGGTTTGAAAAAAGTTTAATAAAGTAATTCTTCACTAAAGTGTGGTGGGAATGTGATCCGGATGAGGATTATATCCAACAATCACTGGAAACTAATTTAATTATGGATCAATTAAATAACTGACGACTACTCTCGTAACTGTAAAACACTGAGATACACAAGCAGCAATACAAACATCATACACCACAAAAGTATTTACGAGGGGGCTATGACGACAACTGAATATTTCATGCAAAATCAAAACCTACAGAACTCAAGTCAGTAGGCTACAGTATATAGTCTCAAGAACATTACAACCGTTATAAAAATCAATAAGAAAGTGAGAGGAAAATAACCCAACTGTTTTATCGTGATTTTGTACACACCTTTAAAGAATGGAATAATAGCTCATAAAAAAGGTTAATAAATAAATTAGGAACGGTAGAAAAATATTATTAACAGATCACAAAGGGTGGTAGGAACAAAAAAAATCTAGTCTCATTAAAATAAAATGTTCAGTGTCTGTAGACTATCCTAGCACCTTTCGTTTCTCATTCTTCAGTAGATATAAGGTAGACAAAAAATACTAACCGGCCAAAATATAAATGAAAGTATGCAGACGATATTGTTCTGTTGGCGTCAGGTAAAGACCCGATATAACTAATATGTATCATAGAACTAAAATCCTGCAGCAAATTATTAGTAGACAAAAACTGTCGTTATACCTCGGGAAAACAAACCACACTATGGCATGAAAATAAACTGAAATGATAAATAATTATAATGTTCAGTGTAATGAGGAACCCATCACTCAGTATCTTCAGTGAAATATCTGGTCCTTTGACACAAGCATGTCAGGAGTTGACATGAACAGTGTAGTAAAAGAAAGCGAATGCCTGGCTAAAGTTCCTCTATAGACAAGCACAGTGTCTCCACTGAGGTTCGCGACCCTATTTCAGCTCTATCAATGCTGATAGATTTTCTTGCTCAGTACTCTGCCTTAACAAAAACCTGAACAACTACAAATCACCCAGAACAAAATGGTGAGATTATTGGCCTGAGTCCAAGAGCATCTAGGCCAGGATGAATTGCAATTGGATATGCTAAATGTTGAAGCAGAGTAAAGCAAGTGAATTTTTAAACCGTTTATAAATTGTTCCGTGTCCAGAATATCTTGTTGCCAATTTGTAAGCTGGAAACTAAAACGTATGGTACTAGGGAAGTGAACACAATTCTTTACTTTTTTGTACACCAATGAAGGGGTGGAGCGGACTGCTTTTAATGTCAAAATCTGTTTTAAGAGCCAGTTCAAGAGGCTAAAGGTACCTAATGAATGAGACTACAGAAAGGGGAAGTGATTTCTTGCATAACTAACATTTATGTACCTACTATTGTACATAATATAATTCAGTCTCTTTATTCCTAGTATATTTCCTTTATTGTGTAATTGATTTTCACACAGTTGAGTTACTAATTTATACATATGTTACTATATAGATAATTTTTAACTGTATTTATGTGTCCTGTACCTAAATAAACTTTCCTCAGTAGAATAACAGAAAAATTACAGATACTGATATCGAAAAGACTTAGAATAAACACAGGAGAAAACCAGGGGTATGGGCACCGGGGCCATCCAGGTAGGACATCACCAGTGGTACTAACCAAACACAAAAAAAAGACCAAACATCCCAAAATGGTAACTCCTGCTTCATATTTCAAATATTCAGGGTCTGAAATCAAATAAAAATGACAAAGTTAGTTATGTTAGTGGACTCCTATCAGAAGCAAATGCCATGTTTGGAGCATTTGCAGAAACACATACAAGGGATGTTTTGGACGGAGGATTCAGATGAAAACTATAACATGTATAGATGTGATAGGGAAATTTTTAGGTCCAGGGAGGGTAGGACTCTATATAAAGAAAACTCTGTTGCACAGAAGTTTTGAACGCTACGAATGATATAGTAGAAATCCTCGGCATTAAAGTGGAAAATAAGAATCTAGTAATTATCCTAGTATACAAACCACCATCAGCAACTGCGGAGGAATTCACAGAGCAGTTAAAGAAGATAGATAGCTATCTGGATAGGCTAGAAAATCCCACCCCAAACATTTTAATCCTTGGAGATTTTAATCTCCCTCATGTAAAATGGAAGATGAGGCACCATAATGTTATCCCAGAAATAACTCCTGGAAGCACCCTGGCCCAACAGGCACATACCAGGGAACTAATGAGGCTTTGTGAAAAGTACTCACTAAACCAACAGATAATTGATCCCACTAGAAATGAAAATCCCCTGGATTTGATATTCACAAACAACGAGGAATTAATCAGAGACATAACAGTTACAAAAACAATATACTCTGATCATAACATCATAGAAGTTCAAACTAGTATTAACTCAGGGTTAGGGAACTGCGACACTAATGTTAGAGACGGAATGTTCAGTAAGTTTAATTTTAAAACCATAGAATTGACTGGGAAAAAATAAACCAAGAGCTATCAGACATATCATGGGAATCAGACATGAGCACCTAAATCCCCACCAGTGCCTAGAAGCTGAATACAGAAGCATACAAGGTATGTATGAAACACGTACCATTGAGAAACCCCGAAGAAGATCAGATATAGAGAGAGCGTAGGAGATGGTACAGGAGAAGAAAACGGGTTACTGAATTGCTGAAAAACACAGTTATGTTGCAACAGAAGAGAGATAGCCTTAACCGAGAGATCACGGAATTAGAACAAAAACTTAAGATGTCATACCTGACAGAAGAAGTACAAAGGGAACAAAGAGCCATACAGGATAGTGCAAGAAACCCAAAATATTTCTACTCCTATGCAAAATCCAAGCTAAGAACTACCTGTAGAATTGGACCATTATTGAGAGGAGATTCGTATACGGACGATGAACAGGAAATGAGTGAAATTCTAAAAGAACAGTATGAGTCAGTGTTCAGCAACCCCTAAATGACAGCAAGGTAGAAAATGCAGAAATATTTTCACTCCAGCAGAAGGCTGCGCAGACCACCTAACCGACATTAGTACAAATCCCATAGATTTCGAAAAGAAATGGCCAACATGCCACTCACTCAGCACCTGGACCAGATTCATGGAATGCTTTATTTATAAAGCAGTGCAAAATACCATTAGCAAGAGCCCTTAGTATTCTGTGGAGAAAGAGCTTAGATCTAGGTGAAATTCCAGAGGCCTTAAAGAGTGCAGACATAGCTCCTTTGCATAAGGGAGTAGTAGAGCACTAGCTAAAAATTACAGACCAGTAGCCCTCACTTCTACATCATAAAAATCTTTGAAAGAGTGATGAGACGGCAGATTACAAAGTTCATGGACCAGCACAACCAACATAACCCGAACCAGCATGGCTTTAGAGCGGGTCGATCATGCCTGTCACAGCTGCTGAACCATTATGACAGAATTACGGAGGCATTGGAGGACGACCAAAACGCAGATGTGATTTACACAGATTTTGCAAAGGCGTTTGACAAATGCGATCATGGAGTGATAGCTCACAAAATGAGGGCCATAGGCATTAGGGAAGGTAGGCAGATGGATTTTGAGTTCCTAACACAAAGAACACAAAAGTAGTAGTGAACAGGGCAAGATCCAGCATCAGCGAGGTCAAAAGCTCAGTGCCCCAAGGCACTGTCCTGGCACCTCTGCTGTTTCTCATCCTCATAGCAGACATAGATAAAAACACCCAGCACACTTTTTGTATCATCATTTGCAGATGACACTAAAATAAGCATGAAAGTCACTACGGTAGAGGACACTGAAAAATTACAGGAGGACATAAGCAGGGTCTTCCAATGGGCAGTGGAGAACAACATGACGTTCAATGGTGATAAGTTTCAGCTGCTTAGGTATGGAAAATGAAGAACTCAAAAGGAACACTATATACAAAACGCAAGAGGTCACCACATAGAACGAAAGGAACACGTAAAGGACTTGGGAATAATTATGTCTGCTGATCTGTCGTTTAAAGACCATAACAAGACAAAGATCACAACAGCCAGGAAGATGACGGGGTGGGTATTGAGAACTTTCAAAACAAGGGAAATAATGCCGATGGTGACACTATTCAAATCGCTAGTGCTCCCTCACTTGAATACTGCTCAGTGCTGACGGCCCGTTCAGGGCAGGGAGAAATAGCAGAGCTGGAACAAATCCAGAGATCGTTTACGGCTCACATTGAGCCATTGAAACATCTAAATATTGGGAACGCCTTCAAGTCTTGAACATGTACTCATTGGAGCGGAGGAGAGAATACATGATAATATACATGGAAAGTACTTGAGGGCCTGGTCCCAAATCTGCCACTGCCATAACAACATACTGGAGTGAGAGATATGGGAGAAAGTGTAAAATAAACCCAGTGAGGAGCAGGGGTGCGGTGGGGACAATACGGGAGCACTGTATTAACATCCGGGGTCCCAGACTATTCAACATCTTACCAGAAGATATCCGAAACACGGCTGGAACCAGTGTAGAAGCCTTCAAGAGGAAACTGGACAAATATCTTCACCAGGTGCCAGATCAACCAGGCTGTGATGGATATGTGGGGCAGCGGGCCTCCAGCAGCAACAGCCTGGTTGACCAGGCAAGCACCAGACGAGCCTGGCCCATGGCCGGGCTCAGAGAGTAGATACTCTCGAAACTCTTCAAAGGTATATCAAAGGTAAAGGTAAGGAAAATAACAGTGTTTAATGGTGAAAGATTCCAGCATCTTAGATGTGTAAAGAATGAAGAACTCAGAACGATCACCAGATACAAAACACAGAAAGATCATCTTGTAGAACGAAAGAAACATGTGAAAGACCTAAGAATAATAATGTCGGATAATCCATAATTTAGAGAACAAGGCAAAAATAAGAAATATGAAAATGATTGACTGGATTTATGAGAACTTTAAAACAGTACCAAACACGACTCTTGTTTGCTCACATCGCCTTTCAAGGTAGGAACTATAACACAGCTGGAAAATACACAGAAATCTTTTATAGGTCACAAAGAATCAACAAAACATTTGAACTACAGTGAGCATTTCAAAACACTTGAAATTTATTATCAGCATTGAAGACGAGAGACACTTGATAATATATTCATGAAAAACACTTGAGGGTCAGGTCCTCAATTTGTATACTACCATAACTTAATAAGCGAGACATACGGGAGTAAGTGTAGGAAAAAAAACATTGAAAAGCAGGTGTACCAAAGAGACAATTTGAGAACCCTGTGTCAACATCTGTGGCTCAAAACTCTTCAACCTTTATATTATTATTATTATAATCAAATAGAAGCGCTAAACCACAGGGGTCATACAGCGCTGCAGGTTATTGCAGGATGCAGGGAGAATGGGTTGTAAGAGGGAGATGGATGATTAGTAGGGTATGGAGTGCAGCAGGACAGTGGATAGTGCAGGGATAGAGGGTAGCAAGAGATCGAGGTAGAAGGGACTGAGGGAGGTGCTAGAGGTATAATCTTCAGAGTTTGTGTAGTAAGTCAGTTTCTGTCAAAACGTCAATGAGAGAGTCAGGATTAAAGGAGGGTCCATCAGCAAGAAGGGAAGGTAAAGAAAGGGCCGTAGAGCGAAGACGTCGTTGGAGGTAAATTCTGCGTGCTCGTTGATAGAGTGGGCAGTCCTTCAACCTTTATAGATATGAGAAATATTGCTGGAACAAATACAGGCTTTTAGAAGATGCAACTGGACCGCTACAAGTGCTAGATAAGCACGGTTGTAATAGCTAGTTAAACCTGCGGGTTGCTGCATCAACAGTCGGGTTAACGAGGCAGCGAAGGAAGTTTGGCCTCAAGTCAAATTGCGAGGGTAGGACCCTCAAAATCGGCCATAGGTATGTCATAGAAGACACAATATGAACACGAGGCATCAACTAGTATCATGTATACGAGGATCCAGCTATCACTGTGAGAATACTAGTATTACATGTAGTAAACAAGTGTCATGAGAATGGTACTCTCTCCTCCTCCCTCCCTCGGAGTCCTGGATCTAACCAACAATTTTCCGCAAGATTAAGTCAGTAACTCAACAGGGCTGCAAGTAGCACTGTTATTGCTTTCACCGCCTCTAAGAGTTGCTCTCTCTGCCATGGTTGTCTTGTGTCAATACGGAGGTAAAGAGTATTTGTCAGAGGTATTTACCAGGGGCACCTGTTTCATGTGTGACATTTGTCAGTCAACAGACCTAGAACTATCACCAGTTTGTAACTTTAGCAGACACTTGACTCATTGTTACACAACACTGAGTGTACATTACTTGACTCATTGTTCACAACACTGAGTGTACATTACTTGACTCATTGTTACACAACACTGAGTGTACATTACTTGACTCATTGTTACACAACACTGGGTGTACATTACTTGACTCATTGTTACACAACACTGGGTGTACATTACTTGACTCGTTGTTACACAACACTGGGTGTACATTACTTGACTCATTGTTACACAACACTGGTGTACATTACTTGACTCGTTGTTACACACACTGGGTGTACATTACTTGACTCGTTGTTGCACAATACTGGGTGTACATTACTTGACTCATTGTTGCACAACACTGGGTGTACATGACTCGTTGTTACACAACACTGGGTGTACATTACTGACTCTTTGTTACACAACACTGGGTGTACATTACTTGACTCATTGTTACACAACACTGGATGTACATTACTTGACTCGTTGTTGCACAATACTGGGTGTACATTACTTGACTCATTGTTGCACAACACTGGGTGTACATGACTCGTTGTTACACAACACTGAGTGTACATTACTTGACTCGTTGTTGCACAACACTGGGTGTACATTACTTGACTCATTGTTACACAACACTGGGTGTACATTACTTGACTCATTGTTACAAAACACTGGATGTACATTACTTGACTCGTTGTTACACAACACTGGGTGTACATTACTTGACTCGTTGTTACACAACACTGGATGTACATTACTTGATTCGTTGTTACACAACACTGGGTGTACATTACTTGACTCGTTGTTACACAACACTGGGTGTACATGACTCGTTGTTACACAACACTGGGTGTACATGACTCGTTGTTACACAACACTGGGTGTACATTACTTAAAAAAGCAAGAGTCATCTGGGGATGTAATGAAGGTTGGTACTAGTGCACAGGTGCACTAGTAGAGGAGGAGGAGTGAGAGAGATAGATGGAGGGTAGGAGAACATGTCAATACTTGACCAGGTGGGCACGTTGGATTTGCTACACCACACCCGACACTGCACCTTCAGGTAAAATTAAAATGTGACTGTGTTGACACAGGAAGGTCCCTCTCACCTGAGTGTCTTGTGACTGTGTTGTCACAGGAAGGTCCCTCTCACCTGAGTGTCTTGTGACTGTGCTGTCACAGGAAGGTCCCTCTCACCTGAGTATCTTGTGACTGTGTTGTCACAGGAAGGGCCCACTCACCTGAGTGTCTTGTGACTGTGTTGTCACAGGAAGGTCCCTCTCACCTGAGTGTCTTGTGACTGTGTTGTCACAGGAAGGTCCCTCTCACCTGAGTGTCTTGTGACTGTGTTGTCACAGGAAGGTCCCTCTCACCTGAGTGTCTTGTGACTGTGTTGTCACAGGAAGGTCCCTCTCACCTGAGTGTCTTGTGACTGTGTTGTCACAAGAGGTCCCTCTCACCTGAGTGTCTTGTGACTGTGTTGTCACAGGAAGGTCCCTCTCACCTGAGTGTCTTGTGACTGTGTTGTCACAGGAAGGTCCCTCTCACCTGAGTGTCTTGTGACTGTGTTGTCACAGGAAGGTCCCTCTCACCTGAGTGTCTTGTGACTGTGTTGTCACAGGAAGGTCCCTCTCACCTGAGTGTCTTGTGACTGTGGTGCCACAGGAAGGTCCTCTCCTGAGTGTCTTGGACTGTGGTGCCACAGGAAGGTCCCTCTCACCTGAGTGTCTTGTGACTGTGTTGTCACAGGAAGGGGCCCTCTCACCTGAGTGTCTTGTGACTGTGTTGTCACAGGAAGGTCCCTCTCACCTGAGTGTCTTGTGACTGTGGTGCCACAGGAAGGTCCCTCTCACCTGAGTGTCTTGTCACTGGTGTCACAGGAAGGTCCTCTCACCTGAGTGTCTTGTCACTGGTGTCACAGGAAGGTCTCTCTCACCTGAGTGTCTTGTCACATGGTGTCACAGGAAGGTCTCCTCTCACCTGAGTGTCTTGTCACACTGGTGTCACAGGAAGGTCTCTCTCACCTGAGTGTCTTGTCCACTGGTGTCACGGAAGGTCCTCTCACCTGAGTGTCTTGTCACTGGTGTCACGGAAGGTCCTTCACCTGAGTGTCTTGTCACACTGGTGTCACAGGAAGGTCTCTCTCACCTGAGTGTCTTGTCCACTGGTGTCACAGGAAGGTCCTATCACCTGAGTGTCTTGTCACACTGGTGTCACAGGAAGGTCTCTCTCACCTGAGTGTCTTGTCACACTGGTGTCACAGGAAGGTTCCTATCACCTGAGTGTCTTGTACACTGGTGCACAGGAAAGTCTCTCACCTGAGTGTCTTGTCCACTGGTGTCACAGGAAGGTCCTCTCACCTGAGTGTCTTGTCACACTGGTGTCAGGAAGGTCTCCTCTCACCTGAGTGTCTTGTCACTGGTGTCACGGAAGGTCTCTCTCACCTGGAGTGTCTTGTCACACTGGTGTCACAGGAAAGTCTCTTCACCTGAGTGTCTTGTCACATGGTGTCACAGGAAGGTCTCTTCACCTGAGTGTCTTGTCACACTGGGTCACAGGAAGGTCTCTCTACCTGAGTGTCTTGTCACACTGTGTCACAGGAAGGTCTCTCTCACCTGAGTGTCTTGTCACACTGAGTGTCACAGGAAGGTCTCTCTCACCTGAGTGTCTTGTCACACTGGTGTCCAGGAAGGTCTCTTCACCTGAGTGTCTTGTCACACTGTGTCACAGGAAGGTCTATCACCTGAGTGTCTTGTCACACTGGTGTCACAGGAAGGTCTCTCACCTGAGTGTCTTGTCACTGGTGTCAGGAAGGTTCTATCACCTGGTGTCTTGTCACGGTGTCTGGAAGGTCTCTCACCTGAGTGTCTTGTCACACTGGTGTCACAGGAAGGTCTCTCTCACCTGAGTGTCTTGTCACATGGTGTCCAGGAAGGTTCCTATCACCTGAGTGTCTTGTCACACTGGTGTCACAGGAAGGTCTCTCCACCTGAGTGTCTTGTCACACTGGTGTCACAGGAAGGTTCCTATCACCTGAGTGTCTTGTCACACTGGTGTCGGAAGGTCTCTTCACCTGAGTGTCTTGTCACCTGGTGTCTGGGAAGGTCTCTCTCACCTGAGTGTCTTGTCACACTGGTGTCACAGGAAGGTTCCTATCACCTGAGTGTCTTGTCACACTGGCATGCACAGGAAGGTCTCTCACCTGAGTGTCTTGTCACACTGGTGTCACAGGAAGGTCTCTCTCACCTGAGTGTCTTGTCACACTGGTGTCACAGGAAGGTCTCTTCACCTGAGTGTCTTGTCACACTGGTGTCACAGGAAGGTCTCTCTCACCTGAGTGTCTTGTCACACTGGTGTCACAGGAAGGTTCCTATCACCTGAGTGTCTTGTCACACTGGTGTCACAGGAAGGTCTCTCACCTGAGTGTCTTGTCACACTGGTGTCACAGGAAGGTTCCTTCACCTGAGTGTCTTGTCACCTGGTGTCACAGGAAGTCTTCACCTGAGTGTCTTGTCACACTGGTGTCACAGGAAGGTCTCTCTCACCTGAGTGTCTTGTCACACTGGTGTCAGGAAGGTTCTATCACCTGAGTGTCTTGTCACACTGGTGTCACGGGAAAGGGTCTCTCTACCTGAGTGTCTTGTCACACTGGTGTCACAGGAAGGTTCCTATCACCTGAGTGTCTTGTCACACTGGTGTCACAGGAGAGTCTCTCTCACCTGAGTGTCTTGTCACACTGGTGTCACAGGAAGGTCTCTCTCACCTGAGTGTCTTGTCACACTGGTGTCACGGGAAAGGTTCCTTCACCTGAGTGTCTTGTCACTGGTGTCAGGAAGGTCTCTCACCTGGTGTCTTGTCCACTGGTGTCACAGGAAGGTCTCTTCACCTGAGTGTCTTTCACACTTGTCGGAGGTCTCTCACGAGTGTCTTGTCACACTGGTGTCAAGGTCCTCTCACCTGAGTGTCTTGTCACACTGGTGTCCAGGAAGGTTCTCTCACCTGAGTGTCTTGTCACACTGGTGTCACAGGAAGTCTCCCCACCTGAGTGTCTTGTCCCCTGGTGTCACAGGAAGGTTTCCCCTTCACCTGAGTGTCTTGTCACACTGGTGTCACAGGAAGGTCTCTCTCACCTGAGGTGTCTTGTCACACTGGTGTCAGGGAAAGGTCTCTCACCTGAGTGTCTTGTCCCCTGGTGTCACGGGAAAGGGTTTCTCTCTCACCTGAGTGTCTTGTCCACTGGTGTCACAGGAAGGTCCTTCACCTGAGTGTCTTGTCACACTGGTGTCACAGGAAGGTCTCTCAACCTGAGTGTCTTGTCACACTGGTGTCACAGGAAGGTTCCTATCACCTGAGTGTCTTGTCACACTGGTGTCACAGGAAGGTCTCCCCACCTGAGTGTCTTGTACACTGGTGTCGGGAAAGTCTCTCTACCTGAGTGTCTTTCACACTGGTGTCACAGGAAGGTTCCTTCACCTGGGGTGTCTTGTCACACTGGTGTCACAGGAAGGTCTTCACCTGAGTGTCTGTCACACTGGTGTCCGGGAAGGTCTCTCACCTGAGTGTCTGTCACTGGTGTCACAGGAAGGTTCTCTCACCTGAGTGTCTTGTCACACTGGTGTCACAGGAAGGTCCTCTCACCTGAGTGTCTTGTCACACTGGTGCCCGGGGAAGGTCTCTCTCACCTGAGTGTCTTTCACTGGTGTCACAGGAACCCTTCACCGAGTTTTTGTCA
>WNWK01050457.1:0-12830 GCA_009830355.1 Cherax destructor | reverse complement strand
GTGTGATTTTGTAAATGGTCCAATCGGGCCGAAACGTCGTCTAGCTCCTCTTTTTTTATATGTGGGGGTTGTGTGTGTATTTTCCAGTCATATTGTGCCTTTTTTATTTATGTCCATTTAAACATTTGATTGATATCCCTTGGAGTCTTGTTTTTCCGATGGAGGACACTCAGGGAAATTCAGTGTCACCCGAATAGGAAGACACAGGCTGCACATCTCTGTCTATGTCAGTTTGAGGATGAGGAACAGGATTGGGGGGTACTTCCCTTGTGCAACAGAGTTTTTTCCTGTAGCTGCCGGGATTTTCTCTTTTTACTATTACATTTTGTGTTCTATTTCTTAGGAAGTTATAGATCCATTTACCAACTTTTACTGTTATTCCTTCGTCATGCATTTTGTGCGCTATTTCAACCTGGTGTACACTACATCTGCATTTTGTTTATCCTCTAAAGTATCCAGGACCTTGTCATAGTGGTCCAGCAGCTGGGACAGACAGGAGCGACCTGCTCTAAACCCATGTTGCCCTGGGTTGTATAATTGATGAGTATCTAGGTGGTTGGCGATCTTGCTTCTCAGAACTTTTTCAAAGATTTTTATGATATGGAATGTTAGTGCTATCGGTCTGTAGTTCTTTGCAATTGCTTTACTGCCACCTTTGTGGATTGGGGCTAAGTCTGTTTTTTTTTTTTTTTGACTGTGGGATTACTCTTTTGTCCATGCTGCTCCCCCTCCATAGAACGCTGAAGGCATGTGACACGGGCCTCTTGGAGTTCTTGTTGAACACTGAGTTCCATGAGTCCGGGCCTGGGGCAGAGTGCGTGGACATGTCACTTATTGCTTTTTTCGAAATATTGTAGTGTAAGGATAATATCACAGATTTTTGAGGTGACCAAATTTTGAGTCTCAGTCATAAACATTTCATTTAGATTGTCGACCCTGAGTCTGGTTAACGGTTCACTGAAAACTGAGTCATATTGGGAATTTAGTATCTCACTCAATTCTTTGCTGTCATCTGTGTAGGTCCCATCTTGTCTAAGCAGGGGTCCAATACTGGATGTTGTTTTCGCCTAAGATTTGGCATAGGATAGGAAATATTTCAGGTTTCTTTTAATTTCATTGATGGCTTTAAGTTCTTTCTGAGATTCTTGTCTCCTGTAAGATTCCTTAAGATTAAGTTCGATATCTGTTATTTGTCTGACCAGTGCCTCCTTTTGTATTTCAGATATACTGGCCCCTCTCAGCTGCTCTGTGTTTCTTCACCTTCACTTGTATAGGGAGCGTCGCTCTCTTTCTAGTTTACGTCTTCTCTTTAGCAGACTTCAAGTGCCACAGAGTTAATTTTTCTAGGCAAAGGTTTGGATCCATGTTTATTAGGATATCTTCCCAGCTTGTTTCATTTAGCACATGGTTGAATTGTTTCCAGTGTATATTTTTGTTATTGAAGTTGAATTTTGTAAAGGCATCCTCATAACTAGTGACATTTTGCTGGTAAAGAGCCCTACACATACATGACTGTACCTCTTTTATTTCTTGATCTGAGTGTATTGTCTTGGATATGGTTATATTTCGTATCAGATCATCATTGTTGGTGAAGATTAGATCCAGTGTATTTTCTAGTCTGTTAGGCTCTAGTATTTGCTGGTATAAGGTGAATTTGGTGCAGAGATTTAATAGCTCGTGCGTGTGTGAATTTTCATCTGAGCTGCATCCTGGGGTGATCTCTGCTAAAATATTATTTGCTACACTCCTTCATTTTAGGTGTCTCAAGTTGAAATCTCCTAGTGAGAGATGTGTAGAGAGTGGTAGTGTAATAAAGTACCTGGAGAGCGTGGTGGTACAGTAAGAGTGGTAGTGTAATAAAGTACCTGGATAGTGTGGGCGAGGGTGGGTGGTGGTTGGTGCTGGAGAGCGTGGAGATACAGTTGGCCATCTTGTAAAGTTATCCTGGAGTAGTGAAGACCATCTTGGTCTTGCTGGACACCCAACACCAGGCCAGCCTTCACCAGCCTCTTGACTCTCACTCGTCCCACGAAGATGATCAACCTATGGACAGTTACCACCATTATCACCTGTGTACAGTGTCACCACCATTATCACCTATGTATAGTGTCACCACTATTATCTCCTGTGTACAGTGTTTTTTTTAATTTATTTATTTATTAGGAAAAACATTACAATACTGATATACAAATATAAGAAGCACAATTCTTGTCAAGAACAAGATAATGGATCAAAACACACACTGGTAATTAACTTATTAATCAAAACAATGAGTAAACTGATACAAACTTCATGAACCTATAAAACCACATCCGCCCACACAAAAAAACACACAATACATATACCACATGAGTTAAAGTAGGTCCACACGTATGTCTAATACTAGTTAAACTTCAGACTACAAGAACAGACATTACCATGGTACTGAAACACAGCTACCGAGTCCCAGTCCGGACTCTGACACAAGTAACACAAGTAACCCTCACAACAAAAACATATATTAAACTCCTAACAGCCACATTAACTATCAGTCACGCACGCAGACACACCATTTCACAGACTATGTTGAAAATCTGTGCCACTTTTCAAACGAATGACACTTTAGACAATGCATACACGGGCCATGAAGAACACAGAATACAATATACCCGCACATATATAATTACCCACCGCACAAGCGTTTCAAATGGGTATCTATATTATGACACTGTGGAGACGGCAATAGACTTAGTAGTCGGACACAAATGTATTTTATCATCCAAATACCCCCTCCCCCCCTAATCACAACCACTCTCGCTATTCTCTCACAAAACGCAACACACACAATTACACACGACAGGCCAGTCCTTTTTCGTCTTGACGTCGTACAAATGCCATAAATCTGCCACATGGAAGTTACGGTACGTATACGAGAAACTGCTCTCACAACGATTCCCAAACAACAGACGATTCCTACACTTCGTGCGAAACATAACCGAGATAATACCGTGAACGCGCTCAATTGATCCCACTGTCCTGAGTACCCATGACATATGAATGAAATCCGAAACTAATACTCCCAGGGCCCGTGCGACCCCTTCCGGCACCTCCCCACGTCTTGACTAAGGACACGTAAAGTCGACAACCCCCTCCACCCACCCACCTAATAACTCTACCCACAATCTTTACAAGACGGCACATCACGTAACTGCCACGTACACAGAACCGAACCCGACGGCAAGATGTTATGAAAGAATTTATACATTGTATCACGGACTATGGGTCGCAAAGGAAGATCAACCAACCGGTTCCAAATCTCCGCCCAAGCATACAACGGAAACTGACCACAGACCGGCGGCACGTCATCTTCTACAGTCGCCTGAACTAACATGCGTAACTTACACGCTCTCGGGTTGGAAACTACAGTAAGTACACACAATATATCTACACATCTATGACGATCACGTCCTGTGACACACTTGCTCAGGTATTGGTACGTCTCACTAACTGGATGGCTCGCCACGTGCAGGTATTGCACATATGTATGCTTAACAAAAAGGGCTAAACTGAAACCATGAAAATCTAATAACCCCAAACCTCCCTTGCGAACACTTAAACTAAGCACACTGCGGCGTAACCAACAACAACGACTTCCCCAGATAAACCGAAAGACGCGAACTAACAAACGTGTCTCATCTCTCGGCACAACAGAAAACACGTACGACATGCCATACCTTAGCATATAGGATAGAATTAGTAACCAAAACCCGTTGATGGAGTGTTAACCCATGTAACCTCAACATTCCTACACGTCGGATAACACTATCAACCACCATCTGAGAGTTGAGAACGCGCCCTTCATTTGTACTAGATGTACAAGAATGGTATACAATACCGACAATGTGAAATTAAGACACATGTGCAACATCTGGGTATCTTTATAGTAAACGTTTCGCCATCCAGTGGCTTTATCAATACAAAATTCTAGGACATAATATTAAGAGTAGAACTATATACAAAAGATGAGGTAATCAGTCCCTCGGACTTGCAGTTGGTGTGTTCATAACCATAGGTCTGGAGAATATGAAGATCAGGCAATGAGGCTTCACCTCATTGTCGGTATTGTATACCATTCTTGTACAACTTGTCAGACACTGCAACATCATGGAGTTTTGATTCTGAGGACCTGAACATAACCTTCATCACGGCTACGACTACTACCACAACTAACCCATCTCTTTGGGTATGACTTACTTACACTGGGGAACTCCGCCTACCAGTGACAATGCCTCCGTCTGCTACCCGTCCCTTTCAGCTGTCGCCTATTTAAGGTGAAGCCTCATTGCCTGATCTTCATATTCTCCAGACCTATGGTGGTGAACACACCAACTCAAAGGCCGAGGGACTGATTACCTCATCTTTTGTATATAGTTCTACTCTTCATATTATGTCCTAGAATTTTGTATTGATAAAGCCACTGGATGGCGAAACGTTTACTATAAAGATACCCACATGTTGTACATGTGTCTTAATTTCACATTTGTACTAGATGAATGAATTATCCCACATATTTTTAAAGAATCACTCACAGCCCAGGGGCTCTCCACGGACAGAGGACCCCGTTGCCACGATCCTAAAAGTAAAAGCCCAGACTTCTCCTTATTATATGATATACCCGTAGCTTCACTGAAAATGTTCAAAAGACGATCAACGGTAGACAAACTACCGACATCGGAGATCATGAGTGTCGTATCACCTACATAGCCAACGATATGAATAGTCCTACCACACTGCCCAGTACATGGATGCTGCCCACACCCATTTATCATCGCCCTATATAATGGATCTTGATATAGGGCAAACATAATGGACGATAACGGACACCCCTGGCGGATCCCATGCTGCAAAGACACAGACTTACCCAGCAGCCCATTCACCTGGACACGTAAAACCGAGTCATCGTATAATGACATTACCCATCTGACAACTGGACGTGCAAAACCCTGCAGCTCCAGTATCGTTTTCAACACGAGATGATCTACGTTATCGAATGCGGCCTTCCAGTCTATGGCCAAAATACCTCCCCCCTCCCCCATTCCACTTTGATGATCACGAAGAAAATCACAAATTACTTTTTGTCCTAAAGACATCGATCGCCCTGGAATCCCAGCCTGACTCGGATGTAAAACCTTTTCTAAGAGAGGTTTAATGTGATTACACAAAATTTTTGCATATAATTTATAATCAGTATTGTTGCATGCAAAGAGTATGTAACCTTTATTAGGAGCATGTTAAACACACCCACATAGGCTCCCCTCCAACCAGCGAACCATCGTTAAGGGTTTGGTGATGGGGCCCCATCATCAAATCAACGACTCGGTTCAGCCAATTAAAATGCGAGTTTAACAATGACACAGGTGACGTAGATACCACTCACAGTTTGTTATTGGAATTCCTGCATAGAGCTGGTTGTGGAAAGTTGTCTGTCTTTTGGCTGCTGCTTAGCCTAGACAACTGTGGCGTGCACTAAACACTACTCCTTTTTATATAGTGTACATATGTGTAAACAGCACTTTGTTATACTTGGTGAAGGAAAAGACAAAAGTCTTATATAATCACAATTACTTGGTGAAGGAAAAGACAAAAGTCTGGAATTAATCTAACTGATTTTTGAAGGAAATACAATTTAAATACATCTTCTACTGTGTTTCTTTGCTCCAAGCTCCATTTACACTCAGGTTAACAGGCCATTGAACCTGAGGTTGTAATAAGTATTTAACAGAGTAATCGCCCTGTAATCATGGATATCAGTACTTTCGGTTTTCTTTGGGACAAGAACTACAATTCCTTCCCGTTGAGACCTGTTTAATCTACCCTTATTTTTCATGCTATTCAATAACCGTATTAAAAATCCACGAAGCTCGCCCCAGAATTCCAAATAAAATTCACATGGTAATCCGTCCGACCCCGGCGATTTTCCCGTTTTCATATCGTGAAGGGTAGATCGTATCTCATCAGCCCTAATAGGCCCAATAGCACACAGTTGTTCATTTGTCGTTAACCGGCAAGATGTCCATGAACGAACAACGTCCATGGCAACCGAACGTTCTCGACAATTACTAAACTTATTACGGCACACAATATCAGCGTAAAGACTTATACAATTGGTATTCGTTATTGTTGTACCCGTCGGGAAAGACTCAACTCCATCGCGTACCGTAAAACTCATAATATTTAAAGTCCGGCGGCGTTGATGTTGTTCACGTAAGACATATGCCGATCACCCCAAAGTACTTCATCAATACCAGCCGCAATGCGCGCCCCGTGGAACAACTGATTTTGTAGCTCTGATATTTCCTCTTTCAGTCCGGCAATGGTATCTACTGGATACTTGTACGTGGCTCGTAACATACATGCAATTGTTATCGTAAATAATGTAACTTCCCATAACGTAACTGTCTAGCTTCTTTACTCACCGCTCGAAAAAAGGATTTAATACCAGGTTTACCTCTTAAGTCCCACCACTCTAAAATATCTACAACGCCTACACCTTCGTTCCATAGATGAGACCACATCCTACCAAACAATACATGAACATCTTCTTCTTTTAAAATACTAACATTCAATTTCCAAAACCGAGGTGTTATGTGCGGTAACCCAGTGCAAGAGAGACGTACCAACACCGCACGATGATCGGTAAAATGTTCATCACAAGTCCGGACACTCCGTATATCAATTGCACGGGCAACATAAATCCTATCGATTCGCGCCGCATAGACTTGTCTTACAAAAGTGAAATCTACTCCACCAACTACGTCACCTCCCACATCACAGAAACCAACTTCTTGCAAAATATCACCTAAAAGCTGGGAATAAAAACCACTACCCTGCGGTTCGGCATCCCGTTTTCGCGTCACACAATTCCAGTCACCACCCACAACAGTCACCACCCACAACAGTCACTACCCACAACAGTCACCACCCACAACAGTCACCACCCACAACAGCCACCACGGGTAGTCACCGGAAATGATACACAAGAATATCCTGAAAAAACTGTTTTTTCGTACTCGCGTCATGTGCCGTAGGCTTATACACACTAATAAATTCCACGCTTGTCGTTCCCCACCACACGTCAACACGCACTAACCTACAATCAGACGCAACTTCCCAATGACGTAACCGAAAAGGACTGCCCTCTCGAATTAATACTGTTACACCACCTTTCAATCGCGGACTATTCACACCATAATCATTATACCCTCGTATCCTCAATTCGCTCACATCTCGATAATTGTGCTCTTGAATAAACACATCAGGACTATAATGGCTTAAACACCGTTCAAAGGCATCCTTCCGATGAGGTGCCCGCAACCCATTAACATTAATGATTAAACACTGGAAGGTTGCTGGCGTATATCACACGTAGTCACTCGCAACACATTTATACTCTGGTCTACAATACCATCACCGTCCAGAACAGCATCAGGCAAGAAACTCTCCCTCTGTTCAAACTCTACACTGCCATGAGCCGCAATCGCGGCCCACGAATTTTTCCCAGGACGTTGACCTGGAGTCAGTTCATCGTCACTGCTTGAGTTCCCCGCCGTCCGCTTACGGAAAATCCCGTCGACTACAGCGCGGGCAGGCGAGGGCTCATGTCAGTGTACTTCCACACTAGTAACTATCACTGTGGGTCCGTCAGGAGTTATAATTGTTGACACAGGGCTTGCAACGCCATCATCGGATGCAACCGGGGTGGATGGTGGCGCTGGACACTCCTCTACTTCATCTAATTCCAGAAAGGATACCGGGAGGCCTAATTCAACATCATCTCTCAAGACAGAAGTAGTATTTGACGACTCCACCGCATCGACATCATCAACCGTCCTTGCTGTACAGGGCAATGTCACACACGGTAAGACAGGTGAAATATCAGACTTGTTGCAGGAGGGCATTGGAGACGTTGTTGCTATATAGGCACTCTCAACAACGACGGTCTCTGGAACACGCGTAGGAGCTTTGGAAGGCACACTGCTGTCACTCTGTTAGGGAGGACGCCGACGGTCACATTGATATGCCATATGCCCATACGCATCACATAACCGACACGTCTTCCTTTGTCCCGGGTAATACACATACACTTGTGTATGAAATACGTCAAGGAGCACATAAGATGGAATGGGTATTTTGATGGACATTTTCACCGAAAAGGACCCATCCGGTTTACCTTCAAAAGGTCCAGTGCCCCACACACCAGCGGTAGTCTGGTATATTGTCCCAAATTTTTCAAAAGCTTTACGGATAGTATACCCATCAGCTTCAAACGGGACATTACGTATTTTCAAATATGTATAAGTACGAGATACATCTCGTAAACACACTGCTACATCGGGAGTCACTTGATATCGTTGATCTTGATACTGCTGAACGATCTCTTCATATACCGTAGAAGATGTGAACTTAACAAACACCCGGAATGCACCGTTCACGGACACACCATAGATGTCATGGTTAGCGATCTTATATACGTCTCGCAGAATTTGTAGAAGAATGTCTACGCTGTGATCCAATAAAGATCCCTGTAGTAGTTCAACACAAACTGTATGAACTCGTCGCCAGCTTCCCTCCATCTTGTTGGGTGCAGACAGCTTCACTCTGAGTCTGTCAACCTGACATAAGGTTGGATCACGTGACTCAGCCCGCCTAAGTTATAGGTTAAACCAGTTAACAGTATTTGACGTGATGGTTTCCCACTATCAGGGTTCTTTACATCATAAAATAAATAGATTCTACCTATTTTACAATTCTAATAATAATAATAATAATAATAACAGAAATAATAATTATAGTACTATGGTAAATGTAGTGACAGATAACACTATGCAACACAATTTTTTTTCCTGCCAAGTAAGTGCTATTTTCTAACTCCTTTTATTACAAAACAATAGAAAATGCCCATTATTCCTTTTAAACTTTGCTTTTGTGGCTTAGAGGATAAATTTTGGAAAAAAAATGACTAAATTTAATTATTTTTTGCTAAAAAATCCCACACCAAATATTTTACTCAATGGAGATTTTAATCTCCCTCATGTAAAATGGAAGATGGTGCAACGCAGTGTTATACCAGAAATATCTCTGGGAAGCACTCTGGCTCAACAGGCACATACCAGGGAATAATGAGGCTGTGAGACAAGTACTCATTGAACCATTGGATGTAAAACAAAAACATATAATAAAATAAATAAAATTTACACAAATTTTGTTTTAAACTTTCTGAAACATATTTACAAAGTTAAAAATGAGCAGTTTTTCTACATTTGCGAGCAGCAACAAATCACTTTCCCGTTTCATCCCTCAAATGTTGTCTCCCATCATGTTTTCATTGTAAGATCCCTGATATCTGTGTTCAAAGTCTATTATTATTATATCTTGGTGGAAGCGCTTACCTTGCTCCTCTGAGTATGCTCCCATAATCTTCTTGAAATTGTCAAAATGAGCATCAAGGATATGGACCTTAAGGGACATATTACAGCCCATCTGACCATAGTTTTTACCAAGGTCTCAACAAGTTCCACATAATTGTAAGCCTTGTTGTTGCCCAGAAAGCCCTGTGCTACAGCAACAAAACTCTCCCAGGCTTCCTTTTCCTTCTCTGTGAGATTTGGAAATTCTGAGCACTCCATGATTTTCCTGACTTGTGGTCCAGTGAAGATGCCAGCCTTCACCTTTGCCTCTGATACCTTGGGAAAGAAATCTTGAAGATACTTGAAGGCTGTATACTCTTCGTCAAGAGCTGTAATAAACTGTTTCATTAGCCTTAGTTTGATGTGTAATGGAGGAAACAGAACCTTTCGAGGATCCACCAATAGTTTATGTTTGATATTATGTCTTCCTACTGAGAACTCAGTCCTTTGAGGCCAGTGCTTCCTCTGGTAATGTGCTGCTCTGTCTCTACTATCCCAATGACAGAGATAACGAGGAAACTAGGTAAAACCTCCTTGGAGTCCCATAAAAAATGCCACCATTTTGAAGTCTCCAATAACCTCCCAGCCATAATTATCATAGCTTAAAGCTTCCAGTAGAAGTTTGACACTGCTGTAGTTCTTCTTAAGATGCACTGAATGAGCCAAGGAGAGAGATGGATACTTGTTCCCATTGTGCAGAAGTAAAGCTTTTAGGTTTCTGGAGGAGCTGTCAATGAAGAGTCTCCACTCATTTGGATTGCATGAAATTCCAATTGCACCAAACAGGTCTGATACATCATTACAGTAGTACAACCTGTCTTCATTAGTGATGAATCTTGAGAAATGTTGGTGACGTTTTCTTTGGCTTGTCACTTGCACACTTTCATCCACCAAGTCCCACTTCTTGAGCCTTGAAATAAAAAGCTCAGCATTTGACTTTGTCAAACCAACGTCTCTTGATAAGATAATTGAGATCTGTTTTGTTTGGGTAGTAAGGATTCCTCCCAACAGCTGCATCTGTGAGATCATAGTCTTGTTCACTGTGCTCTTCATTTTCTGATTTGCTGCTTTCTTCTTCTTATGGTTGACGGTTGAGGTGTAGGTACAGGAAGATCAGCATTGTGTGGTACTGGTGTAATAGAAGAGGAAAGGTCTGGATAAGAAATAGCAGGTGCATTTTTCCCAGGCAGAAGTAGCAGTTGGTTGAGTGATCAGTGGGTTGACGCCATATTCTAGGAACAGCAAACTTCATGGATCTATTTTCTCCTCTATACCATCCTGTAAAAAAACAAGAATTAGTTTGTTACATACATTTCATTTAAAAAATGTTCCTATTCAAGATTTTACCCTTCATATAACTAATGACTTTGCTTTGTAAGCTTCACACACTTTTCTTAGATGCTGTTACAGAGAACTTCTTTGTTCTTGTCTTAATGAATTGACCACATATGTTGCAGAATTCATCTGGAGAATGATTGCAGCCTCTTGATGGCATTTAACTTCTTCTGATGTTTCTTCTCAGGCAGCCAGAGCTGAACTGAATGCTGGTTTGTGAGTCCCTGTTTTTATATTTGCGAAGCGTTTCTGGCCTTCTTCTTGTCACCAATGTCGAGGTTGGGAGACTACACTCTCCCGTCTTCGCATTGGCCACACTCGTCTTACTCACGGGTATCTCATGGAGAGGCTCCCTGTCCCTCTCTGTGAGCATTGTCAGGTTCCAGTGTCTGTTCGACATATTGTGTTGGACTGTCCACTTTACCAAAGAGCACGCAGAATTTACCTCCAACGGCGTCTTCGCTTTGCGGCCCTTTCTTTACCTTCCCTTCTTGCAGATGGACCCTCCTTTAATCCTGACTCTCTCGTTGACTTTTTGACAGAAACTGACTTATTACACAAACTCTGAAGATTATACCTCTAGCACCTCCCTCAGTCCCTTCTACCCCGATCTCTTGCTACCCTCTATCCCTGCACTATCCACTGTCCTGCTGCACTCCATACCCTACTAATCATCCATCTCCCTCTTACAACCCACTCTCCCTGCATCCTGCAATAACCTGCAGTGCTGTATGACCCCTGTGGTTTAGCACTTCTATTTGATTATAATAATAATATTTGCGAAGCAAAACCCTTTCTTGAAAGTGTTCCAGAATTATCCTGACCACAAAAGCAAAGTTCTGGGATCAAAATTGCTTTTTTTAAATTGGGAAATGATGCTTATTTCCCAAGAACACGACGAAAGTGAAATTTTATTACATAGTGTAATAGTATAAAGCTGAGCACCTTCATTTTTGCTATTAATGAAGGTCTTCACGATATAATATTAAGTGCGAATCACATTCTCTGATCGTATCTAAATATTACATTGTGACCTATTTCCAGGGCGCAACACTACTACTACTGCTACTACTACTACTGCCACTACTGCTACTACTACTACTGCTGCTACTACTGCTGGTACTACTGCTGTTACTACTACTACTAGAACAGGTGGTGACAGCATATATCCTTAACTGAGAGAAATGAGTCCTACCTTCCTTTAATCTCGAATTTTATTTTTCCTTTTTTTTGTTTGTATATTTTGGTTCATCCTGATTTCTGCCTGTGGAAGAAATAGACAATATGACATTATATGGTGCTTGGTTGACCCAAGGGTGGGACTAGGGTGGCCACTTTGTTTGTGGCTAATTATAGGATATCTGAAATCTTGAGACTGTATCCACATTTTGCATTGACTAGATAATTGAACTTATTTTACAGAGTATATTTGCATGACAGTTATGACCATATTTTTGTGGTGGAATTCTACGATATATTGAATACATTAACTATATGAAGTAAATGTAAAATATGAAATAACTAATTAGCTTTTGATAGTGATATAACAATGACTAGAGAGGTGTGTGGGAAAGACCCAATGTAACATCTGTAATACTGTTCTTGGCACCAATGCTCACATGATGAGCATGGGATGCACAATAAACTTGTTTTTTATATTTTATTTAAAAAACTTAACATACATGATACAATAGAAATGTTATACAAATATGAACAGAAACTGTTCATAAGACATGCTACTTCATATAATGATGACAAACACAATAAACTTTGTAATAAACTTAAATATAGTTAACATATCATCCCAAAGAAATCAATTCCACGATCACCATCAAAGGAACAAGTCTTCCTAATATATTACAATACACAATGCTGCATTACAAAACAAAACAAAAACTTAGACAGAGCCTAATGCCTAGCTTTACAAAAGGCTCTGATGTCTCTGCACATCAACGACTCGCCAGTGTCATTCTATATACCCCCCCCCCTGATTATTCCACAAAAACATCTTCATGCTTCGTAATTCTTCCTTCTCAAAATGATACTCTT
>WNWK01050456.1:0-12830 GCA_009830355.1 Cherax destructor | reverse complement strand
TAAAGGGGAAAGTTAAAGTGAACAAAGATAAGAGTAAGGTGTGAGGGTATAAAGATTTAGAAAAAAAAAAATTTGGGATATCACATTGGAGGGGGGGGTATGGAAGAAGTGAATTTTTTCAAAATTTTTGGGGGTTTGGGGATTTCAGCGGATGGGTTTATGAAGGGGGGTTTAAAACCCATAGAATTGATAAAGGGAAAAAGGGGGGAGGGGGGTTGGGTTGGGGAGAAAAAAACGACTATAGAGGAAAAAAAGGGGGAATGTATGAAAGATAGTGGCCCAAATTTTATATGGGGGAAATTTTTGGGGGTTGTAAATGCGGGCAGCGGGGAGGCAGTGGAGTTTTCCCTGTCTAAGGGCATGGTGGTGTAAATATTAGGGAAAATTTTGGGGAAGGGGGAAAAATTGGAGGAGGTGGGGAGTTCAAAAAGTATTAGTCAAAGGCTGAAGAGGGGTTGTTGAGAGGTTTGGTAAATTGAGAGAATAGATCAAAGTAGAATGACTTGGGGGCGTATAAATCGGGGGGGGGAAAAGGGAAAGGGAGGGGTGGGGGTCGTCCTGGGGTTTGGGGGGGAAAGGGGGGTAAAGGAGGTTTTGTGGGCGAGGGTTTACCCCAGCAAGCATGGGGGTGAGGGAAAAGGGGGGGGGGAAAAACAAATTTTTTTTGGGACCGGGGAGCTGTTGAAGTTTTAAAGCAGGGTAATATTTAGTAAAGGGGATTCAGGAAACCGGTTTTATAGATTTACCCGGGAGAGTCCGGGAAATGGTAAAAAACCCCCCCTTTTTTAAAAGGGGGGGGGTCTGGGATAGTGACAGTTTGGGGGGACTATTAAAAACTGTCATCTGAGTGCCTCGAAAACGGTGATTTGTATAGTAAAGTAAAGTGTTGAATGATGAAAAGTTTTTTTTTTTGGGGATTTTTTTTTTTTTGGGTCACCCTGCCCGGTGGGAGAGGCCCGATTTTAAAAAAAAAAAAAAAATTTAAAGAGCAGAGGGAAGCATTGTTGATTCTGATAATTTTTTATAGGGGATGGAACAAAATAAATCTAGGGTAGGTTGGTAGACAGCAACCGGGGAGGTACTACCGTCCTCCCCAAATGAGTGAAAAAAAGCCCATGTACTTGTTTTTCATGATGTTTGGGTTTGGGGTCTTTTTTTTTGTCTCATAAACATGCAAGATTTCAGGATGTCTTCATTTACTTATACTTAGGGGGGAAAAACACATTCATGTACAAGCATATATATATATATTTTATATACACCCCCTGGGGGTTTTTTCTATTTTTTTCCCCAGTTCTTTTTTATTTCCTTTTATCTCCATGGGGAAGTGGAACAGAACCCCTTTCCCCCGTAAGCCATGCGTGTCGGAAAAGGGATAAAAAAGGGGGGAAAAGGGGGAGAACCCCTTCTCCCCGTTTTATTACTAAATGTTAAAAAAGAAAATTCCATTTTTTTCCCTTTTGGGGGCCCCCGTTCGGGGGGAAACGGCGAGTGTTGAAGAACATGTATAAATGTAAAAAACACACACAGTGGAACCTCAGTGTTCAACTATTGGGCCTTAAACAAACCAGAGTCTGAAAATTTTGTTCAAAAAAAATTTACCCAACCCTTTTAAAATTTTTTTTGGGGCCAAACTTGTTGACTTGTTTAAAATTCATTTGTACAAAAAAATTTCACGAAACCCTGTTTCAAAAAATTTTTTTAAGTGACCTCTGAATAACCTATCTCTCAGAGACTTTTGGGGAAAAGCGTTTTAACATTCTCCAGTGTGTGAGACCCCGATAATTAAAGTTTTTAAATACTGTTTTTGGGCATTGAACTTTTCGCAGTTTGAATACCATCTAGGAAAAAATTAAGTTCGCACTGGGTTCCACTGTATATAAATATATTTTTTTAACACTGGTTTTCCCCAAAGGTAGGGTGACCCAAAAAGACACTTTCACCATTATTCACTATCACTGTCTTGCCAGAGGTGCACAGATGCAACAATTGAGATGACCGTCCAAACAGCAAATATCCCAAACCCTTCCTTCAGAGTGTAAGCACTACGGCCCACCTTCAGGACTCAAGTCCAGCTATGTATGTACAGTATTTATTTTATTTATTATGCAAGTATGCATATATATTTGCCCCTCTGATGGGGTGAATGATGATGAAAGTTTCTTCTTTTTATTGGGTCACCCTACCTTGGTGGATGGCCGGTTTGTTGAAAAAAAATATATACATATACAGTGGACCCCCGAGTTTCGTAAAAACTTCACTCCTGAAGTCTGCTCAAGCACCATTACCGAACGAATTTACTCCCTTAAGGAAAAATGTCACGTAGGTTAGTCTATTTCAGACCCCCAAAAATACACTTCCACAAGCACTTACAATATTATACTTACATAATTGTACGATTTCCGGGGTTTACGAAACTCGGGGGTCCACTGTACAGTGGACCCCCAGTGTTCGTGATTTATTTGTTCCAGAATGCTGTTCAAGTGCCATTACCAAACAAATTTGTTCCAATAAGGAATAATGTAAATTAGACCCCCAAATATACACTTACAAAAGCACTTACAAATATACACTTAAATAATTGTTCGAGTTTGGAGCATCACGAACACCGGGGGTCCACTGTACTTACATACATTACAAGGATATATATATACACCCCTCTGGGTTTTCTTCTATTTTCTTACTAGTTCTTGTTTTTATTTCCTCCTGTATAGTATAGTATTACTAAATGTAGTATGTTAGTAGACAACAACCGCCCAGGGAGGTACTACCGTCCTGCCAAGTGAGTGTAAAACGAAAGCCTGTAATTGTTTTACATGATGGTAGGATTGCTGGTGTCTTTTTTCTGTCTCATAAACATGCAAGATTTCAGGTATGTCTTGTTACTTCTACTTGCACTTAGGTCACACTACACATTCATGTACAAGCATATATATATATACACACACCCCTCTGGGTTTTCTTCTATTTTCTTACTAGTTCTTGTTCTTATTTCCTCTTATCTCCATGGGGAAGTGGAACAGAATTCTTAATCTGTAAGCCATGCGTGCCATAAGAGGCGACTAAAATGCCGGGAGCAAGGGGCTAGTAACCCCTTCTCCTGTATATATTACTAAATGTAAAAGGAGAAATTTCCATTTTTCCTTTTGGGCCACCCTGCTTCGGTGGGAAACGGCCGATGTGTTGAAAGAAAAGAAAAAGAGAAACTTTCCATTTTCCTTTTGGGCCACCCTGCTTTGGTGGGATGCGGCCGGTGTGTTGCAAGAAAGAAGACTTATATACATTCATATACATACAGTGAATATAACCAAGTATGGATGCATTTGGTAAAAATGCTGAAAAAATATTTAAAATAATTTGTTTGAATATTAGTAATGATCATAGCAGATTAGCATTCATAAGTACAGTGGACCCTCGCTATTCGAACACTCCAAAACTCGCCCTAATTCCAGAATGCTGTTCAAGTGCTGTTACCAAACGAATTTATTCCCATAAGCAATGATGTAAATTAGATTAGTCCATTTCAGACCCCCAAAAATACACTTATAAAAGCCCTTACAATAATAAACTTACATAAAAGGGTGAGTTTTGGAGTGTTCAAATAGCGAGGGTCCACTGAAATTGATTCCAAAGTGCCAGTATCATAAGTGGGGAACTTTGTAAACTGGGGACCTACTTTACTCAGTTTTTGTTGAACTGAGAGTGTATAAATCTGTAGTGGAGGGAAGACGGGGTAGGGGTCGGCCTAGGAAAGGTTAGAGGGAGGGGGTAAAGGAGGTTTTGTGTGCGAGGGGCTTGGGCTTCCAGCAAGCATGCATGAGCGTATTTGATAGGAGTGAATGGAGACAAATGGTTTTCAATACTACTTGACGTGCTGTTGGAGTGGAAGCAAAGTAACATTTATGAAGGGATTCAGGGAAACCGGCAGGCCGGACTTGAGTCCTGGAGATGGGAAGTACAGTGCCTGCACTCTGAAGGAGGGATGTTAAATGTTGCAGTTTTATAACTGTAGTGTAAGCATGCCTCTGGCAAGACAGTGATGGAGTGAATGATGATGAAAGTTTTTTTCTTTTTCAGGCCACCCTGCCTTGGTGGGAAATGGCCGATGTGTTAATAAAAAAAAAATAGTAGCAAAGCAATTGATAACCAGAGTTAAATCAAGAGTAGAGAAAGCATGGCATCATGTTTCGTTGCCATGACATTGTGTTTCGTTGCCATGGCATTGTGTTTCGTTGCCATGGCATTGTGTTTCGTTGCCATGGCATTGTGTTTCATTGCCATGGCATTGCGTTTCGTTTAAGGAAAACAGGGAGGAAAAAACATTGAATACAGTAGGTACCTCGAGTTTACGATGGTCCCCAAATAAACGTCCCTATTATGTAAGTTTTTATTTTTCAAATGCTTTTGTAAGTATATTTTTTTAGGGGTGTAAAAGGACTAGTCTATTTTACATTATTCCTTATGGGGATAAATTCGTTTGGTAATGGCACTTGAACAGCATTCTCAAACGAAAAATATCGTAACTCGAGGTACCACTGTACTAAGTTAAGGAAAACTTGTTCTTTTCATTCTTGCTGAATGAGACCATTAATGTTCAAGTAGTATTGTGAGAAAGACCATTCTCATAGTTGAGATACATTGAATGCAGGCAGTTTTTTTAATGTAATGCATAGTTTTAGTTTTTAATGTACAGTATATGTATGTTTTGTACAGTTCATCGACTTGTGCATCTTGTTGGGCTGTGATTACTGTGATAGCATCAGGGGCATTGGACCTAAGCGAGCCATTGAACTAATCAGTAAACACAGGAATATTGAAGAAATATTAAAGCATCTGGATAAGAAGAAGTACAGTGTACCAGAAGGTTGGGCGTTTACAGAAGCCAGGAGGTTATTTATAGAACCAGAAGTTGCAGACCCTGCAGATATTGACGTAAGATTTTTTTAGTTATAAGGTATTAGTAAATAAAATTTTGTTCATGGCATGAAAAATGTGGTATTCTTTCATACTGAGAGGGTCTTCCACACTAGATTCCTACTTATTTGGTTTAGAGTAAAAACTTGCATATACACAAATTTCATAATCTTCCATTGTTCATGATGGCCTCTTCCCTTACTGTTTTTACACAACAGCTGATCACTGAAGTTTCCAGCTTCTCAATCCCACTAACTTGAAATTTAATTCTTCTAGCACTGTTACAAAATTCTAAAAAAAAAAAAAAAATTGACAAATAAATGATTGGGAAAGGCTTGGTGAGTGTAGGACCTTCATAGCATGGGCTAATAAGTCTACCTCACTGCTCATCTATTTTTGTGTTTTTATAAAGAAAAGCACTATTTTTGCAATAGAGTTGTATATTGTCAGAATGTTTAGATGAGAGCACGTCCTGCTTAGCGTGGGCTAGTAGGCCTGTTGTAGTGCTCTGTTCTTGTGTAAAAAGCACTGGTTTTGCAATAAAGTTGGGATAAATAACACAAGCAGTAGTTGGTAGGTTTACTGCAATGCTTTTCTGTTTTTTATTTGATTGAAAGACTACCATTGTTTTTACATGGGTGAATGGCTGGAATGGAATCCATGAGTAGTATGCATTACAACTATTCAAAGTAAAAAAAAAAAAATATGCATGATAATGAATGCTCTACTTTTGTAACTGCATATAATCATCTTTGACTAAAATATGAAATCTTTATTCTTTAGCTCAAGTGGACAGATCCAGATGAAGAAGGTTTAGTTAAATACATGTGTGAGGAGAAGGGCTTCAACGAAGACAGAATTCGCAGCGGCTCGAAGAAACTTGTTAAAGCTCAAGTGGCAGTACCAAGGTCGCTTGATACCTTCTTCAAGGTTTTACCCCAGCCATCAGTGGAGTTAATAAGCGTAAGGTAAGCAGATTTTATGAAGTGATGGGTCAGTTTTCTTATCAACTTTGCTCAAAGCAACATTAAAATTATCAACTTTTAGTGTTTGGCTGAAGAGTATTTGAGCCAAACCATTCTTGAATATGAAGTTGTTACACAGTGCATCACCCTAAGTTGGTTGAGTATATCTGATGATATTGTATACTCATTCAGTACTGTTGAACAAGTGTGGTATGGTTTGATCATAGTGTCTATTCTACAGCCAGTCTAACTACTTCAGTGTTACTTTCTGCAGCATAGATTATTCCCCATTCTCGATCATGAACATTAATTACATTTATAACACATTAGGAATTGAGGACACATTTCACCACACAGTGGCTTCATCAGTCTAAAAAGAGAATGGTGAAGTCAGGAGTTGTTAATCAGTCCTCAGCCTGGAGTTGATGTAATCAGTCCATCAATCTTGAAATGAATGCATGGATGGACTGATTACATCAACTCCAGGCTGAGGGATTGATTACCTCAAACTCCTCCTGCTCTTCACCATTCTTCTTTGTTTAGGACTGATAAAGTACTGCGTAGGCAAACATTTCCTCAGTAAAGATACCCAAGTGTTGTACATGTGTCTAATTCATCAACTTGTCGGTTCTCTGAACCATTTATCTACACGTTAAGAACTGATCACGATGCGAGACCAGATTCAACCATGTTAAGGAAAAATTTTTAACAGATCGCTTGTTAACCAACAGTTTACCCAAACACAATTCCAAAATTTTAAAAAATTTTTATCATTGGCAACATAAGTATTCAGTTTTATTTGTAAAAAAAAGACTTAACCCCTTGAGGGTCTGTCCCAAAAATTCTACAGCTTTGAAGCCAGTGTCCATGCCATGGTACTACGTGATTAGCTCAGCTCACTCAGATAAGCTCTAAGTAAAGGGGGGCCAGATATGAGAGAATGGGTCTGCAGTAAGTATGCACCATGAAAAAAAAACTTAAACAGTATAATAAAAGGGAAAAAAAAGCGACCATGTTTTTTTTAAAAAAGCACTTTGCAGTGTTTTTTTTTAGGGTTTTTTTCATTGTTGTATTCTCAGTTTCTTGGTCTCATTTGATAAAAAGGGAAAATCTTTCAAAAACCCCGTCTTATCCCACCAAGGCAGGGTGGGATTACTGCCCGCTCCCAGCATTTTAGTTTGCCACCTCGACACGCATGACTTGGAGGAAGAATTCTGTTTCACTTTCCCATGGAGATAAGAGGAAATAAACAAGAAAAAAAAACAAAAAAAGAAAATAAAGAAAACCCAGAGGGGTGGGGTATATAAAATTTAAATATGATGTTTGAAGATTTCAGGTACATCTTGCTCTTCTACTTACATTTAAAGGTCCTACCTTTTCATTACAAGCATATAAAACACCCCCTTTGGGGTTTTTTTTATTTTCTTACTGTTCTTGTTCTTTTTTTTTTTTCCCCAAAAATGGGGAAGGGGGGAAAAAAATTCTTCCCCCTTTGGGCCTGCGGGGCAAAATCTGGGAAAGAAGGGGAAAATTTTCTCCTGTATTTTTAAAAAAAATGAAAAAGGAGAAACTTTCTTTTTTCCCCTTTTCCCCCCCCTTCGGTGGGAAACGGGGGCTGTTAAAAAAAAAAATATGTATGGTTTTTTGGACCAAGAAAAAATTTTAGAAGTAGCAAGATGTTCCTGAAACCTTTATGTTTTTGGGCCAAAAAAAGACATAGCCCCCCTACTATCATGAAAACAATTGGGGGTTTTTCCATTTTACACCTTTTGGGGGACGGTAGTACCCCGGGTGGTTGTTTTCTATACCTAGGATGGAAGATATAGAAATAGAGATGATTTTAAGGGTTGGGGCTCAAAGTAGCAGAAATGTTCGTTTTTTGCCGATGAAAAAGGGGTAAACAGATCACATCATCCCCCCCAATCACATCAACTGGTTTTTCAAAAAAGTTCAAAACCCCCCTTTTTATTTATACAATTATTACAGTATTGCATAACAGTAAATCTTCTTTTGGTGGAATAAATATTTTTTGGGAAAAAAAAAATCAAAAAAATTCTTTTTAAAAAAGCCGGAATTTTTTGAAATTAGCCAAATTACCAATTTCTGATCACTTTTTTTTTGTAGTTGAAACAGTTGACTGGGGGATTTCTTGGGGCTCAATGATAGAATAAAAATAATACATTGAAATAGCTAAAATTTGGCACTGGAAAATGTAAAGGCCAAAAATGGGAGTCAAAGTCGGCAAAATGTTTAAAATGTACATATCGCTGACGTTTAAAAATTTGGGACATAATTTTGTCAATTTTCCATAAAATTTCATACTTTTTTTTATTCCCTTTTAAAAAAAGATTCTCTACCATTTCATAAGAAAAAAAAAAAATTTTTTTTTTTAAATTTTTTACACTGGTCCCCCCTGAAATTTTTCTAAACCCCCAAAAGGGGTTTAAAAGGGGTAATGTATGTACTGTTTTTAATTTTTTTGCTCGGGGGGACTTTAAATGTAGTATATTTTTTTTTGGGTGGGGGGTCCTGGGTGTTTTACCATACATCCTACACCTGACTTCCACAAATAAATACTACTCACCTCCCCCCTACATTAAGACTACATATTTTTAGGTAAGTAATAGGGGTACTGTGTGTGTTTTTTTTTTTTATTGTTTTAAAAGCCTAGTTCTATTTTTAAAAAAATATATGTTGGGATACTTTTATCTGGCATTTAAAATGGAAAAAAAGGCGTTCTGTTTCCAGCGTTTCCTTTTTCGGTAAAGGAACCCCAACCTTCAGTGTAAGTGGGGCCCATGATTTATTTTACAGAAGAATAGTTTTTTGGGGGGGGATACCCGTTTTTTTTAAATTTTTTTTAAGATCTTGCATTAACACATAAGTTTTTTGAAATTTTATTAACTTTTTAAGGTTCTCAGTGATAGAGATTACATTATATCCTATTTTTTTTAATACCTGTTTTTTTTTTCCCTTTAATGAAAAAAGAATCTGAAAGGGCAAAATAGGACGTGGGATTTCCCCAAAGGGGGGAAAATTTTAAAATTTAGGTGCTTTTCAGTACAAAAAACCCAAAGGGATATTTAAAAATGAATAACTTAGTTACCAACCACTTTTGTGAGACTAACACTTTGCGGGGTAATAAAAAAATGAAAATTTTTTGGGGGTTTGTTTTTTTTTTTTTCATTTTGTTTTTTTTTTTTTAAACTGTCAGTCATAAAAAGACATATAGATTTGAATTGAACTCTTGCAGTCACTATTAAAAATGAATAAATAAATTTTAGCTTTTAAAATTGTAAAAGTTAAAAAAAATTTTATTTGAAGATAATGTTTTTTTATTACTTGGGAGGTCAAACGGGAAAATTTTATTAAAAATATGATTGTATTTAAATTTTGTTTAACGATGGTCAAATATTTTATGTGAATTAACATGGTTTTCTTTTTTTAAAATTTTGCAGAAAAACAAACAACTTAACCTTTAAAATTTATGCAATACTGTCTAGATAAAAAAAATTTTCTTACCCCCTCCATTCAAGAAAATTTGGTAGGTAGATTATGGTGGTAATGGACGATGGATTTTAATTAATCTTTAGTTTCATAAAAATTTTATAAATTGGGAAAAAGGTTTTCCCCCCTTTTTTTAAAAAGCTATTATTAATAATCAAATAAAAACTAAACCATATAAAATGCATAAATAAATATAAATTAAAAGGGGGAGGGGGTTGGACTTCCCGCAAGCATGTTGAGCGGTTTGATAGGAGGAATGGGGACGAATGGTTTTGGGGCCTGACGAGCTGTTGGGTGTGAGCAGGGTAACATTTTGTGAAGGGATTCAGGGGAAAAACCCCCTTAAAATTTATTTAGTTGGACTTGAGTCCTGGAAAAGGGGAAATACAATGCCTGCACTTTTTAAAAAGGGGGGCTGGGGGGGTGACTGCTGGGAGGGGCTATTCTCAGCTGTGTTTGAAGCCCCTGAAAAAAGTGATTAAGAGTGTGGTGAAAGTGTTGAATGATGATGAAAGATTTTCCCTTTTGGGGTTTTTTTTTTTTTTTGGGGCACCCTGGGGAAAAATGATGTCATGTTTGAGACACTGTGCAGTGTGAAAAATTTTACAAGAGGTTTTAGGGGGTAGGAATCAAAATATGGTGTGGGGGGGCCAAGGGGTGCAACAGAGATCTGAAAAGGGGGTTTTGAGGTGGTTTGGGCATCTAAGGAGGATGGAGAGGGATAGGGTGTTGCAGAGGTGAAAGGTAGGAGGTGAGGTCACCCAGTAATGGTTGGAAGGAGGGGATAAAAAAATTTTTGTTTTAGGGACCCAAGTATCCCAAAAGGCTTATGTGAATGTGTTAGTGAATGGGGACAATTTTTTTTTTTTTTTTTTTTTAGACATTCTGTTGAAATGGAAAGGAAGTACAAAAACCCGCACCTTTAAAAGGGGGGGTCGGGGGTGGAACAGCGGGGGGGGACTATTCTCAGCTGTCTATCGGGCACCTCTGCAAAACAGTGATTATGTAGAGTGTGGTGAAAGTGTTGAATGAGATAAAATTAAATTCCCCAAAACCCCAGATGGGAAAATTTTTTTGGAAAATTTAAAAAACTTAATGTAGGCGGGAATGAACAACCTTATACATGTTTTTTGGCACTTATAGCTGAATTTTTTTTTTGCCTTAACCATTGTGTATGAATTCAATTTTTATCATTATTGATAATTTGTTGACAGAAAGTTTACCTTTATAGACTTTAAAATTTCATCCCCAAATTCAGTGGAAAAAGGACCATTGTTTTTTAAGATGTGATTTTTAGATGGGTTTCCCTATTAGTAATTTCAGCTAAATTATTCACTTCAGTCAATTGACAACATTCAGAAATTAGTGATAATAAACCCAAATATTGACAACTAAATTTGTTCATATTTAATCCCTAATATTGGCAGTTGATCAACCAGCAAGATTGAGAGGGAAAAACTTGCATCATTTTCCCTTTGGGACAGATGCTACCAGATCAAAGGTGACTTTTTCCAAGAGGAAATTGGATCAGTATTTGCGAAAGTGCCTGATCAAAAGGTTTGATGGCTGTCCGGATGGGTGCTAGCAGCATGTTTAGTTGACCAGTGATCAACAAGGTGGCCAGAGATAAGGGTAAAAGGCCCTTGAAACCAATCAGGTAAGTCTGTGGAGGGTAATCAAGTTTGCTCTATCTCTTATCATTTTCACCAGTTAGCTTTGGTGGTTCAGTTTATATTATATATTTTGTTTCATTTGTTTGTAATTGTAAATATTGATTGTATTTTAAAAGAATTATTTTTAATGATTTCAAAAATAATTCTTGCTTTGATTGTTTGAAATTTCATTGTATACTTACTGTGTTAACTTTATTGAAGTATCTGATCTTTTTTGGTTTTTCTTTTTAGGGGGTGAGCAAGAAGGGGGGGGTCCAAGTCCTGTAAATACGAGGATAAGAAGAGAAGGAAATATTGAAAGTAGGTCATCATTTCACTGTGATAGGAGAGGAGGAAAAAAATAAAAAGTATTAAAACAAAAGATTTAAATTAAATGTTATTGAAAAAAGGGAAAAAGTGAATGGGTTGGATCTGCTTTATCAAGTGTGTTATTTTGCTTAAAAAAAACTAATGAATTATATGGTCAGGCTTAAAAAAAAAACAGTAATAAACTGTGTTCATGTTTAAGTTCTTTTTAAGAATAAGGAAGACCAGGGGACTATTTGGTCCAATAAATAATAAATTCATAGTTTTGATTATCTGATTATCATATACAGTGGACCCCCGCCTAAAGAGCAATATTCATTCCCGAAGCCTGCTCAAATGCCATTACCGCAATTTACTTCCTTAAAAAATAATGTCCGTAGGTTAGTCTATTTCAGACCCCCAAAATACATTTCCCCAAACACTTGCAAAATTTTCCACACTTTGTACGATTTCCGGGGGGCTCGTTAGGCGGGGGCCCACTGTTTTCAATGTTTCGGAAAGTCCCAAATTGAGGACAGAAAAAAGATGACCCCAGGAAAATAAAGGGCCTGAAATATCAGTTGTAAACAAATGGCTACTGGAACCCCGTAAATCAGAATAAAATTTGGGGAAAAGGGAAAGAAAAATACAGTGGACCCCCGGTTAAGGGCCCGGGTCCCAAAAACTAACATTTTTGAATGTATTTTTTTGTCTTTTGTAAGTGTATGTTTGGGGGGGCCAAAAAAAACTCTCTAATTTACATTATTCCTTAAGTTAATAAATTGTTTAAAGACTTGAAACATTCGGGCGAATTATGGCCCTTTAAAGGAGGGCCACTGTACCTGGAAGAGAAACTACTAAAGAGTCAGACATAAGGGCAATATATTACACCAAACCAGTTTCCTGAGTTCAGATTAGTATAACACTGGCATATACTAGGATGGCATCTTTTGAATTTAAACAAATTACAGTGGACCCTGGTTTTGTCACTCCCCAAATCGAACAATTATGTAAGTGTATTTTTGTAAGTGCTTTTGTAAGGGATTTTTTGGGGGCTGAAATGACTAATCTAATTTATATTCGACCCCATGGGAACAAATTTGTTCGAACGGCACTCGAACAGCATTCTGGAAAAATTTCGGGGTCCACTGTACTTCTTACACCACGTGTGATTAGACATTGCTTTTTATTATTGCCTGTGTGTGACCTTCACCTGGCCAAGTACAGTACGTGCAAAATTTAGTGACTTAAACATCGTTTTTTAAAAAAATCTCAAAAAAAAAATACGTCTTTCATCATTTCAACACTTTCACCACACTCGTAGAATCACTGTCTTTGGGGGGCCAGATACGACGCGAGAATAGTCCCTCCCAGCTGTCACCATCCCAAACCCCCCCTTTTAAAATGGGATTTACTTCCCATTTCCAGGACCCAATAAAAACAATTAATGGTTTCCGAAACCCTTCACAAAATGTTACCCCGCTCA
>WNWK01050455.1:10000-12831 GCA_009830355.1 Cherax destructor | reverse complement strand
ATGCCCAGCAGAAAGGGGAACCACCCCAACTATGCAGATCTGATGGCAACCAAAAGCGTCCAGATGGTATCACCCTTCAAGCCTGGACAGACGGCAAGCAGGTGGTGTGGGACTCACAATGGCATCTACCTTGGCTGATACCTATCTCCAGTACACCAGGGAGGAAGGAGGGCTGCTGCCACCTTCAGGGAGTCCCAGAAGTCGAGAAAATATGGAGAACTTGCCCATCATTATATGTTTGTTCCCATAGGCTCAGAGACCCTTGGCTCATGGGGAAAGAGTGCATCTAAGTTCCTCAAGGAGCTGGGCAAAAGACTCAACAGGGTAACTAGGGATCCCAGGGCAGCTAGTTTTCTGTTCCAGCGACTCAGCGCTGCTGTTCAGAGGGTAATGCATGCTGTATTCTGGGCACGCGCACCAGCTCGGAAGAGCTGGATGAGATTTTCGCATTATAATCAGTGACAAAGATGTAACAATATGTACTAGACATGTATCTCTCACCTCGTGTATTGTATATGCCATCTTTATATCAACAATGTATCTCTCAAATCTTTTGTACCATATTATGTAATAAAACATACCTATTGGTAAAAAAAAAAATTAAAAGATGGGGTGGTAGGGAAGTGGAATATTCAAATGGCATCAGGAAGAAATCCAAATATTCTTCCTTGAAGCCTTTTATCCACTTCTCCGAGGCAATGGGTCCCACAATTTGTACCAGAGGTGGACCCCATCCTATATATATAAATATATATATATATATATATAAATATATATATATATAATATATAAATATATATATATATAATATATAATATATATATATATATATAAATATATATATATATAATATATAAATATATATATATATAATATATAAATATATATATATATAATATATAAATATATATATATATATATATAAATATATATATATATAATATATAAATATATATATATATAATATATAAATATATATATATATAATATATAAATATATATATATATAATATATAAATATATATATATATAATATATAAATATATATATATATAATATATAAATATATATATATATAATATATAAATATATATATATATAATATATAAATATATATATATATAATATATAAATATATATATATATAATATATAAATATATATATATATATATAAATATATATATATATATATAAATATATATATATATAATATATAAATATAATATATAAATAATATATAAATATAATATATAATATATATATATATATATATAATATATAAATATATATATATATATAATATATAAATATATATATATATAATATATAAATATATATATATATAATATATAAATATATATATATATAATATATAAATATATATATATATAATATATAAATATATATATATATATAATATATATAAATATATATATAATAATATATAAATATATATATAATATATAAATATATATATAATATATAAATATATATATATATATAATATATAAATATATATATAATATATAAATATATATATAATATATAAATATATATATAATATATAAATATATATATAATATATAAATATATATATAATATATATAATATATATATATAATATATAAATATATATATAATATATAAATATATATATAATATATAAATATATATATAATATATAAATATATATATAATATATAAATATATATATAATATATAAATATATATATATATATAAATATATATATAATATATAAATATATATATAATATATAAATATATATATAATATATAAATATATATATAATAAAATATACTGTATATATATATATCTACCCCCCCCCCACTCCAATGAGTACATGTTCAAGACTTGAAGACAATGTCAGCAATGTGCGGTGGCACTCTGTATGAATCCATGCTTAATGGAGTATCTTACAATGGAGTAGTTCTAGAAATATAAATGGGACCTGAAAATACCTTGTATATACAGTGGTCCCTCGGTTTTCATGCATCTCCAAACTCGAACATTTGTGTAAGTATTTTCGTAAGTGCTGTTGCAAGTGTATTTTTGGGGGTCTGAAATAGACTAACCTACGTGACATTATTTCTTAAGGACGTAAATTCGTTCGGTAAAGGCACTTGAGCAGCATTCTGGAACGAATTTTCGGCAAAAACCGAGGGACCACTGTATTTGTAGACACTAGTATGTGATTGAACCTGACAGCGCTCCATGTTGTCGTCACTTGAGCATTCAGTGCCAACGTGTACAATAATGCCTTCTTTTTTTTTTTTTAAATTTTTCAAAATATTCGGAGCACTGGGAGAGTGAACATAGATCTACGTATGGACAGTTTAAGGGTTAAGGGGCTTTATCCACTCAAGAAAATAGTAAAAAAAAATTGAACATTTCCACTACATGGAGTTCAATTTTAATTACTACTGTCATAATAATTTTTATTTTAGCATGATACATGTTTGTACATAGGAGTATAACAATTAAGTGTACATGCCAAAAGCCCCTTTATATGCAGAACATTTCAAGCAAGAGTAACTTAAGATTAATAAGGCAATATCAGTGTAATAACTGTACATAGGGCCATTGGGTGAGTTACAATGATTACAAGAAAATTTAATATTCTATTAGTTCATGCTATATGGCTTTAGTAAGTTTGGTAGAGAAGAATTACAGTTTTGATTATTAACCTGAGGTGAACACAATGGAATGATTAACATTACATTTGAGAGGATTACAGATATTGTTTTACCCAGGTTCATGATACTGAGCAAATGCATGTATGGTTTTTACATATTTATGATGGCCCAGAAT
>WNWK01050455.1:0-5000 GCA_009830355.1 Cherax destructor | reverse complement strand
GTGTGTGGGAAGTTTTGAACCAAGTGAGAGTAATTGTGGTTGGGGATCTTAATGCTAAAGTGGGTAAAAATGTTGTGGATGGAGTAGGTAAATTTGGGGTGCCAGGGGTAAATGTAAATGGGGAATCATTAATTGAGCTATGTGTAGAAAGAGGTTTGGTAATAAGTAATACATATTTTATGAAAAAGAGGATAAATAAATATACAAGGTATGATATAGCACGTAAGGAAAGTAGTTTGTTGGATTATGTATTGGTGGATAAAAGGTTGATGAGTAGGCTTCAGGATGTACATGTTTATAGAGGGGCAACGGATATATCAGATCATTATTTGGTTGTAGCTACAGTTAGAGTAAAAGGTAGATGGGACAAAAAGAAAATGGCAACACCAAGTAGGAGAGGTAAAAGTGTATAAACTAAGGGAGGAGGAAGTTAGGGTGAGATATAAGCAACTATTGGCAGAAAGGTGGGCTAGTGCAAGTAGGAGTAGTAAGGGGTTGAAGAGAGTTGGGATAGTTTTAAAAATGCAGTATTAGAATGTGGGGCAGAAGTTTGTGGTTATAGGAGGGTGGGTGCAGGAGGAAAGAGGAGCGAGTGGTGGAATGAAGAAGTAAAGGGTGTGATAAAGGAGAAAAAGGTAGCTTATGAGAGGTTTTTACAAAACAGAAGTGTTAATAGAAGAGCAGAGTATATGGAGAGTAAAAGAAAGGTGAAGAGAGTGGTGAGAGTGTGCAAAAGAAGAGCAGATGAAAGAATGGGAGAGGCTCTGTCAAGAAATTTTGCTGAAAACAAGAAAAATTTTGGAGTGAGATAAACAAGGTAAGAAAGCCTAGGAACGAATGGATTTGTCAGTTAAAAACAGAGTAGGGGAGTTAGTAGATAGGAGCTGGAGGTATTGGGTAGATGGCGGGAATATTTTGAGGAACTTTTAAATGTCGATGAAAAAGGGAGGCGGTAATTTCATGTACTGGCCAGGGGGGTACAACATCGTTTAGGAGTGAAGAAGAGCAGATGTGAGTGTGGGGAGGTGCGGAGGCATTACGTAGAATGAAAGGGGTAAAGCAGCTGAATTGACGGAATCATGACAGAAATGTTAAAAGCAGGGGGATATAGTGCTGGAGTGGTTGGTATTTTTGTTTAATAAATGTATGAAAGAGGAAGGTACCTAGGGATTGGCAGAGAGCATGTATAGTTCCTTTATATAAAGGGAAGGGGGATAAAAGTAAAAAATTATAGGGGAATAAGTTTACTGAGTATACCAGGTAAAGTGTATGGCAGGGTTGTTAGTGAAAGAATTAGAGGTAAGACAGAGAGTAGGATTGCAGATGAGCAAGGAGGCTTTAGAGTGGGTAGGGATTGTAGATCATGTGTTTACAGTGAAGCATATATGTGAACAGTATTTAGATAAAGGTAGAAGTTTTTATTGCATTTATGGATTTAGAAAAGGCATATGATAGTGGATAGGGAGCAATGTGGCAAATGTTGCAAGTGTATGGAATAGGTAGTAAGTTACTGAAGGCTGTAAAGAGTTTTTATGAGGATAGTGAGGCTCAGGTTAGGGTGTGTAGGAGAGGGAGATTACTCCGGTAAAAGTAGGTCTTAGACAGGGATGTGTAATGTCACCATGGTTGTTTAATATATTTATAGATGGGGTTGTAAAAGAAGTAAATGCTAGGGTGTTGGGAAGAGGGTGGGGTTAAATTATGGAGAATTAAATGCAAATGGGAGTTGACACAGTTACTTTTTGCTGATGATACTGTGCTTATGGGAGATTCTAAAGAAAAGTTGCAAAGGTTAGTGGACAGTTTGGGAGTGTGTGTAAAGGTAGAAAGTTAAAAGTGAATATAGATAAAAGTAAGGTGATGAGGGTATCAAACAATTTAAATAAGAAAAATTGGATATCACACTGAGAGAGGGATTATGGAAGAAGTAAATGTTTTCAGATATTTGGGAGTTGACGTGTCAGCGGATGGGTTTATGAAGGATGAGGTTAACCATAGAATTGATGAAGGAAAAAAGGTGAGTGGTGCATTGAGGTATCTGTGGAGACAAAAACGTTATCCATGGAGGCAAAGAAGGGAATGTACGAAAGTATAGTGGTACCAACACTCTTATATGGGTGTGAAGCATGGGTTGCAAATGCTGCAGCGAGGAGGAGGCTGGAGGCAGTGGAGATGTCCTAAGGGCAATGTGGTGTAAATATTATGCAGAAAATTCGGAATGTGGAAATTAGAGAAGGTGTGGAGTTACTAAAAGTATTTGTCAGAGGGCTGAAGAGGGGTTGTTGAGGTGGTTTGGTCATTTAGAGAGAATGGATCAAAGTAGAATGACTTGAGAGCGTATAAATCTGTAGGGGAAGGAAGGCGGGTAGGGGTCGTCCTAGAAAAGGTTGGAGGGAAGGGGTAAAGGAGGTTTTGTGGCGAGGGCTTGGACTTCCAGCAAGCATGTGTGAGCGTGTTAGATAGGAGTGAATGGAGACGAATGGTTTTGGGACATGACGATCTGTTGGAGTGTGAGCAGGGTAACATTTTGTGAAGGGATTCAGGGAAACCAGTTAATTAATTTAATTGGACTTGAGTCCTGGAAATGGGAAGTACAGTGCCTGCACTTTAAAGGAGGGGTCTGAGATAGTGACAGCTGTGAGGGACTATTCTCAGCTGTCGTATCTGAGCTCCTCTGCAAAGACAGTGATTATGTATGAGTGTGGTGAAAGTGTTGAATGATGATGAAAGTTTTTTCTTTTTTGGGGATTTTCTTTCTTTTTGGGTCACCCTGCCTCGGTGGGAGACGGCCAACTTGTTGAAAAATTATGTATATGTAATATATATATAGTGTGTGTGAGTGTGAGAGTGAGAGAGTGTGAGAGTGTGAGAGTGAGAGAGTGTGAGAGTGTGAGAGAGAGAGTGTGTGTTTGAGTGAGAGAGAGTGTGAGAGAGAATGTGAGAGAGAGTGTGAGAGTGAGAGTGTGAGAGTGTGAGAGTGTGAGAGAGTGTGAGAGAGTGTGAGAGAGTGTGAGAGAGTGTGAGAGAGTGTGAGAGAGTGTGAGAGTGAGTGTGAGAGTGTGAGTGTGAGAGTGTGAGAGTGAGTGTGAGTGAGAGAGTGTGAGAGTGTGAGTGTGAGTGAGAGTGTGAGAGTGTGAGTGTGAGTGAGAGAGAGTGTGAGTGTGAGAGAGTGTGAGAGTGTGAGTGAGAGTGTGAGAGTGTGAGAGTGAGAGAGTGTGAGTGTGAGAGAGTGTGAGAGTGTGAGTGAGAGAGTGTGAGAGTGAGAGAGTGTGAGAGAGTGTGAGAGAGTGGAGAGAGTGTGAGAGAGGTGAGAGGAGTGTGAGAGTGAGTGTGAGAGTGTGAGAGTGAGTGAGTGTGAGTGTGAGAGAGTGTGAAAGAGTGTGAGTGTGAGAGTGAGAGAGTGTGAGAGAGTGAGAGAGTGTAAGAGAGTGAGAGGAGTGTGAGAGGTGAGAGTGTGAGAGTGAGAGAGGTGAGGAGAGAGAGGAGAGTGAGAGTGTGAGAGTGTGAGTGAGAGAGAGTGTGAGTGTGAGAGAGTGTGAGAGTGTGAGTAGAGTGTGAGTGTGAGAGAGTGTGAGAGTGTGTGAGAGAGTGTGAGTGTGAGAGTGTGAGAGTGGGAGTGTGAGAGGAGTGGAGAGAGTGTGAAAGTGTGAGGTGTGTGAGAGAGTGTGAGAGTGAGTGTGAGAGAGTGTGGGGAGAGTGTGAGAGAGTGTGAGAGAGTGTGGGGAGTGAGTGAGTGGAGTGTGAGAGAGTGTGAAAGAGTGTGGGGTGTGAGAGTGGAGAGAGTGTGAGAGAGTGAGAGAGTGGAGAGAGTGGGGAGTGGAGGTGAGAGTAGTGGAGAGTGAGAGAGTGTGGAGTGAGAGGTGGGAGAGAGAGTGTGAGAGTGTGAGTGTGAGAGAGTGTGAGTGTGAGAGAGTGAGTGAGAATGTGTGAGAGAGAGTGTGAGAGAGTGTGAGTGTGTGTGAGAGTGTGAGAGAGTGAGAGTGTGAGAGTGAGAGAGTGTGAGAGTGTGAGAGTGTGAGAGTGTGGAGAGTGAGAGAGTGTGAGTGAGAGTGAGAGAGAGTGTGAGAGTGTGAGGGGAGAGAGTGTGAGAGAGTGAGAATTTTGAGAGAGTGTGAGAGAGTGTGAGTGTGAGAGAGGGAGAGAGAGTGGAGTGTGGAGAGAGAGTGTGAGAGAGTGTGAGAGAGGTGAGAGAGTGTGAGAGAGTGGAGAGAGTGTGAGAGAGTGTGAGAGAGTGTGAGAGAGTGTGAGAGTGTGAGAGAGTGTGAGAGAGTGTGAGAGAGTGTGAGAGAGTGTGAGAGAGTGTGAGAGAGTGTGAGAGAGTGTGAGAGAGTGTGAGAGTGTGTGAGAGTGTGTAGAGAGTGTGAGAGAGTGTGAGAGGAGTGTGAGAGAGTGTGAGAGAGTGTGAGAGAGTGTGAGAGAGTGTGAGAGAGTGTGAGAGAGTGTGAGAGAGTGTGAGAGTGAGTGTGTGTACTCACCTAATTGTGGTTGCAGGGTCGAGACTCAGCTCCTGGCCCTGCCTCTTCGCTGTCTGCTACTGGGTCTCTGCTCTCCCTGCTCCATGAGCTTTATCATACCTTGTCTTAAAACTATGTATGGTTCCTGCCTCCACTATATCTTTCTCTAGACTATTCCACTTCCTGGCTACTCTGTGGCTGAAGAAATGCTTCCTGACATCTCTTTGACTCATCTGAGTCTTCAGCTTCCAGTTGTGTCCCCTTGTTTCTGTGTTCCCCCTCTGAAGCATCCTGTCACTATCTACCTTGTCAATTCCCCGCAGTATTTTGTATGTCGTTATCATGTCTCCTCTGACCCTTCTTCCTCCAGTGTTGTTAGTCTTATTTCAAACTTTCTTCATAAGACAGACCCCGAGTTGTGAACTAACCTTGTCGCAAACCTTGCACTTTCTCTAGTTTCTTTACGTGCTTGACCAGGTGTGGGTTCCAGACTGGTGCTGCATATTCTGGTTGGGGCCACACGGTATAAGGGTCTTGGGAAAGATT
>WNWK01050454.1:0-12831 GCA_009830355.1 Cherax destructor | reverse complement strand
TTCTATGTTATGAGTGTGTTTGTGCCTAGTTTTTCTTTACTTTTGGGATGGTTCATATTACCAAAGTTTATTGTAATTTTGAGTATATTAATACTTGTATGCTTTTGCCCCTTTAGTGGCCCCATATTGTGTTTTGTTAAAGGTATTAAAAGTGGTTTTGATTATAGTATTTTGTTTGATAGTATATTAATATTTATGAAATATGTTTGTGTATTGCATATGTTTCAATCTTATACCACCGGATCCCTTTTTGGCAATCAGGTTTCCGTGGTCATTCCTCCGTGACTTGTCTGGGGTGTTTTAAAAATTGTGTACGTAATGAGGGATGGGGGTTTTTTGAGTACTTTATGGTATATGTAATTGCTGGTTATGTTTGATATTTCATTGGGAGACGGGTGGCTCCTTGTATTTAGAGTGAAAGTTTTTTAAATTTTTGCTTCAATTCATTTTGGCGTGAAATGTGTATATTATGGTAACAATATATGTTTGAATATATTGAAAAGGGGGTTTAGTCAGTGTTTAATGGTTATGTACTATAGAGTTTTGGGGAAAGTGTATTGGGGGTTTTGGATGCATGGAAAAGCCCGGGGTTTCTCCCATTTTGATGACTCATAGAGTTTTTTTTGTACAGTAAATAATGTAAATAACAAGTGTGAAACTTAATTTAAATTAAGATTTTTGGGGGTTTTTGGGAGTTCTTTTTGGGTGGGTTCGGGTTTTTATTATGTCTACTATTTTAATATAGGTTTTCTTCAATCTTGTATGTTTTTCAATGTCGATTACGAGAGTACCTATTTCAGTTGAATTTTACTTGTTTGGGAAACTGTATGTTTTGTTTTTTGTTTTTGATATTTAATTGTTTCTATTATGTAATACTGGGTTTTAAATGGAAAAATAAAATAAAGTTCCAACACTGTGACATCCTGCCTGTCTTAGTCGTTGTAGCTCCTAATTTTCTTGCTCTTTTTTTGTTACTATTACTTTTGATTCCCTTTAATCTGTAACACAGTTTCTCCGACCTCCTTCTATGTTGCACCTTTGTTACTCTTGTCTTCACAGTTTTAATATTGTTTACCCTTCATAGGGCTAACTTTGGCTCTATAGGTGAAGGGCTCTTGATTTTAAAATTGGGGCTAACTTCCATTTTTCTGATCAAACCAGATTGTTTTTCAATTTTTGGGGGGTTTTGTACTCCCTTTTATATAAATTTTTTCTACCAAGACTCCGTTTTCTTTATAATAGCTTCGGTTTCTTTGCATTCTATATTGATATGTCCTTCCTCATAAAACATTAAATTTGATAAAAAAAAAAAAATTTATTTTAATTTGAGGAGAAAAGAGACTGATAATAATAATAAAACCGTTTTTAAATGTCAAAAGATTTGGCAGTTTAAAAGGGGAAATGAAGTAAGGAAAATTGGGGTTATTGGGAAAAATAAGGGAATATTTAAAATTATTAAATGTTGTTTAAAAAAAAAAGGGGGGGTTTTTTTTATAGGCAGGATGGGAAAAGATCAAAAATAAATCTAAGGGAAAGAGACCTTTTAAGGAAAAGATCTTAAAGGGAAAAACCTGAAGGAATAAGACTTAAAGGAATAGACCCGAAGGAATGATCGGGGGGAAAAGATCTTAGGAAAAAAAACTGGGGAAGAATAAGATTTGGGGGGAATAAGATCTGAAGGAATAAGATCTGAAGGAAAAATCTGGAAGGAATAAGATATGGAGGGAATAATATCTAGGGGGAATAAGCCATGGAATAAGATCTGGGGGGAATGAGACCGGGAAAGGGAAAAAGATCTGGATGAAATAAGATCTGGGAGGAATAAGATCTGGGAAAGGGAAAAAGATCAAGGAATAAGATCTGGGAAAGGAAAAAAACTGGAAGGAATAAGATCTGGGGGGAATAATATCTAGAAGGAATGACTGGATGGAATAAGATCTGGGAGGAATGAGACCTGGGAAAGGGAAAAAGATCTGGATGGAATAAGATCTGGGAGGAATAAGATCTGGGTGGAATAAGATCTGGGAGGAATAAGATCTGGGGGGAATAAGATCGGATGGAAAAAATCGAATGGAATAAGATCTGGGAGGAATAAAGAAGAAGCCAAAAATTTTGTGGATGAATGAAATGCAGTAAAAACGATATTGATGGGATTAGACTGAAATGCTAAACTCAGGAAAAGAAGTTATTGAAGGGAATTTTTTTTGTTTAAATTTGAAAAAAAAATTCCCTCCATTTTCGGGTCACTCCAGGGGAAAACGACCGGGGTTGAAAACAAATGCGTGAAAGAAGAAAAAAGACAAAGATCGACAAAAACATGAATAATTGTTAGTAGGAGGGGTTGTAAGACCTATAGAGGAAGAAGGGTTGAACGTAACTGGGTCTCAAGCTTTTGGGAAGTATAATTACTTTAAACGTTTGAACTACAAATAACAAAGAGGATTCAGGGGGGTGAGGATTTTAAAGAAAGTTGTTCATTGAAGCATACAAGGTAAAAAACTTAGGTAAGAGTAGTAGACTGCTTGTTGTATTTATGGATTCAAAAAAAGATATGATAAAGTGGAAGGAAGCAATGTGACAGATGCTGAAAATGTATGGAATAGGAGGGGGATAGAGGTGTTTAGTTCTGCACGTCTCCCTTTATATGCCCTATATGACCACACAGGGATAATACTGACCATCATTCATGTTGATAACACTGACCATCATTCATGTTGATAACACTGATCATCATGTTGATAATACTGACCATCATTCATGTTGATAATACTGATCATCAAGGATTTGGGGAAAAGAAACACTTCATCCTGCCTTATTGTCAAATTGCTGGATTAGGAGATTGCTTCTCGGCAGCAAAGTGTTCAGCAAAGAGGTCAGTTTTCTCCCCAAATGTTAGTAGAGACGGTCCCATCTTGTTTATCTAGGGGGGTGGAATGTTTAGATTTTGGAGCCTACTCTACCTGATCCAGTTTTTTTTTTGTGTCAACCTCCATTTAAAAAAGGTCCACTTTTTGGGCTTATTCCTTTTCCGACAGGCTTAATGCAGGGAACCGTTATATAGCGGGGGGTACCCAACATTCTCCAGGTCCTGTACTTAAAAGTAACAGCCTTTGATAACGGAAGTGAACCAAGGCTAAGCTGAAGGATTCGTCACATACTGCCAGTGAATAATGTATTTGTTGGAGATTAAGGATTCCTCAGTGAAGGCATTCACTTGGGGAAGAGCACGGAGGCGGGGAGCTCTGAGCAAAGGGCAATTTCCTTTCCCACAGCCAGGTTGTGGGGGAGATTCTTCACCCATTTTGTTTAAATCTTCAGTTTTGTAAAGAAATGAAGTTTTTTTGTTTTTGGGGACAAATACGAAAAAATAAATTTACAAATAGAAACAGGGTCGAAGTTGAATAAATTTATAGTTACAAAGCCTATAGAAAATCACTAGTTTAGAAAAACCGGGGAAATGAAAAAATCCGTTTTTATGAAGCAGTTTTTAAAAAGTTTTATATTAGAAAATTTTTTTTTTTGGGGGTAGGCCTTCCGAAAATGAACCTCGGATTACCTTTTATAATTTAAAACTTTAAGGTTTTTTAAAACTTACTTCTTTTTGGAAATGAGGAGTAAGTTGAATCCGAACTTTGGGGAATTTCCCCCGGGTTTGCACCTTTTCGTCCGCGCTCCTTGCCCCACCTCGTAGGGGGTTTCCACTCGAACCGATTTTTAACCCACTAATAGGAGGTAAAGTAAAAAATATTTAGAAAATTTTAAAAAAATAAAAATTTTTAAAATGGGGGCGCCCAACCCCCCCCCCAAAAAAAAACCCAAACAAAAACCCCAACAACGAAAAAAACCCACCAAAAACCCAAACCCAAATATTTATTTTAAAAATATTTTAATATTTTAATTATTTTTTTAAAATAAAAACCTTAAAAGCTAAAAACCATTAAGGCAAATTATGTTGCTTAATTTGTCCATCAAATAAATATTATTCTTAAAGCGCAGTTGGAAACTTTGCCAACATTTGGGTTCAATATATACATAGCCACTTTAAATTTGAAGTACAACTCAGCCACTGAACTAATTATGGGTGGGAATTCCTTGGTTTTTTTTTGATTCAGTCGCACCGTACATATGTGGTAATAACGGGCTGGTTGTCAGGATTTTTAATTATTTCATTTATTTTTGATTCTTTTTACATATAAAGTGTCTACATTACTCAAAAAATCATTCAAAACACTGCCATTTTATTTATCAGTTTTAGTAATATCTAAGTTTTCATTACTCCTAAAAATTTTTTATGATTTAAAAAATCTCTTTTTTAAATCATTAGATCTTTCCAAGTTTAAGTTGCAATTTCCCCATTATTAACAGTTTTAAAGTAGCTAAAAACTTAGAGCGGCCCCCCATTACATGAATTTTTGTCTGATGGTTTTTCAAATTAAATTAAAATGTTATTAGCATACGTAGTCCATTCCCCCATTTCAATTTTATTTGTAAGTGATTATAATTTATTATTGTGCTCATTACAACCATTCACATTGTTGTAGCAATAACATAAGATATTCTGTTATCATTACTTTAACATAGCTTGGTAAAAGATATCTAATTGGGAAACCTAGTATTTTAACGTCTTTACTTCATTTTAAGCAGTTTCAATGTTTTGCTGGGAAATTTTTCTCCTCAAGTTATCTAACGGTTGATGTTTCGTGTCAAGATCAGAGATTTGGAAAACTTATTCATTTAGATATTTCTTTAAAAAGGGGTAGTGACTTTCTAGCTTGTGTGAGTTGTCCAGTGCAGAAGATAACGGGAAACAAAAGGCAAGATTAAATATATATGGAAGAATCTTTTGACGAGTCGTATGGTTTCTATTAATGTACTAGACACAAGAGACATATCAACATTCAGTATAACCACAGTAATAAAGATACCAAGCGATTTTCTGGTCATCAGTAATATTCTCGGGGTACAGCAGAATATGTGAAAAAAAAGGGGTCTTACGTCCCACAGAAGCACCAACCTCAGTTTCATTTTAGAAGAAATTCCTAAATTCGACAATAATAGTTTTAATAAAACAATAAAGTGAAAAAGCACCATTTTTCCTCCTTTTCAGCCCTTGGTTCCTCCTTTCTTATGTTCTGTGTTCCCCCTTTTCTTATTTTCTGTTTTCCTCCTTTCTTATGTTCTGTGTTCCTCCTTTCTTATTTTTTGTTTCCCCCTTTCTTTGGTCTGTGTTCCCCCTTTTTTTTTAGTTCTGTGTTCCTCCTTTTTTATTTTTTGTGTTCCTTTTTTAGTTCTTATTGAAGGACCTGCCTAGTATGGCCGGTTCCCGGGGCCTCCTTTTTTCCATTACCAGCGCTCTCACCGGGCTGGGGGGTTTTAGTGGGGAAGATTCGAAACAGTACTCTGAAAAAAACATAAGAAAGGAGGAACACTGCAGCAGGCCTGTTGGCCCATACTAGGCAGGCCCTTTACATTCCACCCCACTAACAGAACATTTGTTCAACCAAATTTTTCAATGCTAAACAAGAAATAAGCTTTGATCATTTTATTTTCTTTTAATTCATTCAACCAACCTCCCCATATGAATTTGTCCAACCAAATTTAAAAACTACCCAAGGTCCTTGCTTCAATAACCCTACTAGGCAGACTGTTCCCCCTCAACTACCCCATTTCCAAACCAATACTTTCCTATATCCTTTTTAAATCTAAACTTTTCTAACTTGAATCCCAATCGGGTTTCTCTCCCTCCAGAGGAAAAAAGTTTTTTCCATGCTTTGGGTTGTGTCCAGCATCAGAAGAGCTGAAAAATTTATAATCTCATTTGATTTGTTTTTTCAATTGTATATATGTTTGCTCTACCTGCTTTCCTGTCCATGCTTTGCATCCAGAGGGCTTGTAGCAGCGATTCTCCTGAACATCTTAGGGACAAATTGGGAACCATGACCAAAAGTTCGTCGACGGAGCCAGGATCTGGGATAATCTAACAGGCTCTGAAACCAGGGCCCGCCCCCCAACAACTACAAACAGTCGCACTGGGGTGGCCCAATATTAGAGAATATAGTCCAATGCTTCAGGGGGTGTCAGGGAAGGGTAGAGCCCCCCCTTTCAGTGAGAGCCCCCATAGGGGGCTTTGTTCTGTTCCCAACTCCAACCTTTGGCACGCCTCGACCCACAGACCATCCGATTGGGTCCCTTTTTACTGCCGCCCCTATTCCGCCGAACACAGGTTTTTTATGGGAGTGAAGCAGCAGACCGATTCGGGACCTGGCTTGTGTGTCGTAAACCGAGGGAAAGATTGCAAGAAAGAAGAGGTTAATAAATTATCAAGAGGAGCCCCACAAAGGGTGCCCGCAGGGGGAGACACCCCCAAATATGCAGATCTGATGGGGAAAAGCATCCAGATGGTTTACCCTTCAAGCCTGGGCAGACGGCAAGCAGGTGGTGGACTACACATGTCTTCCTTTGATACCTATCTCCAATATACCAGGGAGGAAGGGGCAGCGCCACTTGGGAGTCCCAAAGTCTAGAAAATAGGAGAACTTCCCCATCATTATATGTTTTTTTCCATGGGCCGAGACCCCCATGGGGAAAGAGTGCATCTTTTCCCCAAGGAGCTGGGGAAAAGAGTCAACAGGGAATGGGAATCCCAGGGGCCCTTCTGTTCCAGCAACTCAGCTGCTGTTCAGAGGGGTAATGCATGCGTTTTTGGGGACGCGCTCCAGCTCAAAGGAGGGGGGAAAATTTTATTTTAATCAGTGACAGGATTAAAATGTGTACTGGGCATGTATCTCGCACCTCGTGTGCTGTATATGCCATCTTTTTATCAACAATGTATCTCTTAAATCTTTTGTAAAAAAAAAAATATATATATATATATATATATATATATATATATATATATATATATATATATATATATATATATATATCGTGCCTAATAGGGAAAAATGCACATTTAGCAAGAACTCATTTAAATTTAATCCTTTCTAAAATTTTTTTTATACGTTTAAAGATATATATTTTTTTTAAATTTATGTTAATGCAAAATTAATAATTTTTTACCAAAAGAACCTTAGAAAACTTACCTAACCTTATTGTAACAAGGGAATTTTTAATTTTTCCTAATCCAACTAAAATATTTTAGATAAGTTTACAAAATTTAATAATAAACAAACACAATAAAAAATTTTTTTTGTTAGGTTCAGAATGATTTTCGCGAAATTATTGCATACATAAATTTTCGCTTGTCTTATTCGGCAAGAACAGCGTTGTTATTTAAGCCAAAATCGCAAGTTTTCCCTTTTGGACATATATTTCACAAAATATATGAAAAAGGGAGCGCAAGTCCCCTTTTGAAAAGGTTCCCAGTGGCTCTGCAGCTCATGATGGCTTCCCGCTTCCGTAAACTTTGGATGGGGGGGTCACCTGCACCGGGGAACAGCTGTAAACAAGCGAAAAAGTTATAAAGGATTCTGACATTTGAACAAGAAATAATGTGCTGAAAAGTTGCTTCAAATGAGAAGATGTAAAACAATCATATATATGTGTGTGTCTTAATTTATTAGGGGATAATTTGTTGTTTTGATGTTTATTCTGAGGTTACTATTTTAGTGAAATGAGAGTTCGGGACAATAGTGTCCTAATGGAAATTTCGTTTATTCAAAAAAATATATATCAAATTATAACTATTTAAACAAGGTTTTTAAGAATTCTAAAGAGGGAGACACCAAATGTCAACTTACTTTTTCTTAATGGCACACAGATTCCAAAAATTTTGAAGGCAGAAGCAACCTACAAACATGTTGTGTACACCCTTTTAAAAAGTCATGAATTTCAAGACTCGATCAAAGCACAACATAGAGCGAAACGTTCTCGCAATTTTAGTTAGTTCTACAATGCGTGCTTTGACTTACTGTGCACTGTGAGGATGTGGGTCTGGACTACGTCTTTGTTGCGGTCTGCGTGGCAGGTGTAGTTGCCGGCGTGGACCAGCTGGAGCCGCGTCAGGTACAGAGACCCATCCATGAACACACGGATGTCCTGCCAGCCAATCAACACTATATTAATTAAGGGTTTGGCCACAAAGATTAAAAAAAAATACAGTGGCTTACTTGATAGGGAAAATTAGAGAGATAAATGAATTCTTAATCTTATTGGATTGTTATTTTTTATTATTTTGGTAAGAGAGAGAGAGAGAGACAGACAGACAGACGCTGTTTTATAGAATTGTACTGTCTCTCAACTCTATACGGGTCACTAACACATAGTCATTAGATCAAAAGCATAATAGCGACAAGTTGATAACAAAAATAAATGTGCAACACCCGGATAAATTTCACCTACACATTAGGCTTTATTAATCTTATGCAGAGGCATGAGAGTGTAGACTTGAATATTGAGTGAGAGTGCAGCATTTGAAGACAAGGTCATATGCGGGTGGGGCCCACTGTTGAAAGTAGGTCAGGTCCCTCTGGTAGCCCAGAGATTTAGCAATGGAGTTGTAAAAGATGAAGAGAGATGCGGCTAAAAAATAGGATTATGTAATAGGGAACTACTTCATTTCCTTTGCTGTATCTGTGACCCACCTCATAAGTATAACCTATTTTCCCTAGTTTGTTTTCACCAGCATGTGACTACGTCATCAACAACTGTATCTCAACACTCCAGTATAACAGTCTCTGTCTTCGTGCCTCTGTGTTAGGTTGGTGCCAGAGTCTTGTGCATGTATCTCAAACTTTAACACATCTGTTGTAGCTATCCTCTCTCTCCTTTGATCAAACCCTGTCATTATTATTATTATTATTATTTCTACTAGGTATTCCCGGAGGAGGATCTTAAAATGGGTACCAGAGTTAGTTACTTTTTCTTTTCTTCCTCCAACATTCCGTTTTCTTTCGCTCAAAACTCGATAGCACCTCATTCCATCGGCTTCATATTTTCAGCCATGTGGTCGTGCAGAAAACTAGATTCTTGAAATGAGTGGCATGTGCCCTGTCAACGGGGCCCCTGTCAACAATGTTGGAAATAAATGGTATAAAAATACCGACACAATGGGAAAATAAACACATAAGCAGAAACGTGATCCTTTATTGGCATGCCCACGGTAATTTATCGAGTCACAAACAGATCTGTTTGTGACTCGATAAAACCCACTACGTGGGCGAACGTTGTCAATAAAGGATCACATTATACTGCTTATTGTTTATTTTTCCGTCAACAATGTTGTTAAGCCATTCCCAGCAAACTGGAATGTCTCTTAAGAACTTGCTGACCTCTCAGCCGCACACCTTCAAACATTCAACGACGTCGGAGAATGAAATTCAGGTGTGTAAGTACAGACTGACATTTTATGTGTAAATAATTATGATTTATTTTTTTATTAACACATCAGCCGTTTCAGATCGGGGCAATTTGACCGGAAAAGAAGAAACACTTTCATCATATCTCACTCCATCACTACCTTGCCAGAGGCGTGCCGGCACTACAGTTTAAAACTGCAACTTAAATTTTTATTCCCATTATATCACATTAAATATATTTTAGTTAACCTCTTCTGAATTGCTTCAGTATTTAATGGCCGAAGCATCTTATAGCCATGGTAGTAACAGTTAAGTTTCCTTGAGGTATAGTCAAATCCGTCAATATAATGATAGAGTTCAAATTCTTGGAATCTTTGTAATCTGTTGCCATAACTGGAGAATGCCTCTTCTGATGGGCCTCAAATATTCTAGACGAGTATTGTTTCTGGACACATGATCGCCACTGTTACTGGATGGCATAAATCCCAAATTGCTCTTTGTTTTAATAGTGATAGTCACTTATATTCAATGAAAAAGAGTTAATGGTTATATATCCTATAAGAAGAATGGTACTCCATAATAACTTTAATCTGAGTAGGAGGAATCTTGAAGTTTTGCTGAAACTTAAAACAGAAGCATGGAATTGTTGGAAGCAGATCAGTTATTGAATAATGCCTCTGATCGGCTTCAAACTTCACCATTGGTGGCTTTATTGAAGTAAAGCTTGGCACTCACTTTCAACTGTGTAAATTTCAATATGTCAAGTTTATTAAATAAATCGTTTCCAAAGTAATAATTAGAGAATGCTGATTCTGAACGGCTTCAAACCCTAAACTCCGGCGTTTCATAACTGAAAGTATTTTTGCCTTAATGTTCGGCTTTGTAGGTGACCATTTGTCATTTGTAGTTAATTTTATCATATTAGATTTTTTTTTATAATAATATTTTTTACAGGATTACAGAGAATTTGAAATTGAATATAAATTAGAGAAGACAAGTGAGACAATAACAATTTGCATTTAATGGAACATTCTACTCAAGATATTTTTTCTTTCTCCAAAAACATTTGTTTATTACTCAAAAAGAAAACGCCTTATTCTATTTGACTGGTTATACCAAAGTAGTTAGACTGTTGGGTTTAGTCCTGACTCTTTCTCTTCTACTTCAGCTCTTCCTCTCACCGGCTATTCTTCTTCTGTCCCCACTTCCCCCTCGCCCCTAGTGGGTCCTTACCTGAGAGTCTGAACTGAACTGAAATTATTCTATCAGCTTCAAATTATCAATACTAGTGTACAAAATATAGGACAAGATTCACAGGATCATTTACATTATTGGGTATCTTATGGTAAGTGCTACATACGTTATTCTCATATTTTGTTCCCGTGTGATAATTGAAAAAAGCCTCTTCCGTTCGGTTCAGAATTTCAACACTTACGTATCCTACGTTGAAAGTATACTTAATGGAGTGTGTGGTGCTATTTCGCCACTTTTAATCTCAAAATGGCAACATTTTGACATAATACTGGTGAGGGGCTCTTCTTCTAAAGAAGAGGACTTATCTTCCTCTTGTTTGGAATGAACGTCTCTCATTCAACAGGCTCTGTATAACTTCTGATTAAAATAAAATGTTTGTGAACGGCATCAAACTTTAATTTTTGATGCTTTGTATGAAATAAATTAAACTTTTCATGACTTTAGTCTCTGTAGGTACATTTTTTTTTTTTAATTTTCTTATAATTGGAATATACATCTTCTGGTGAGGTTTAAATTTTACTGTTGGTATATTTTCCTCAAAGGAAGCTGTGTCTTGATGATAGGTTCAGTAAATTATCATTAGCCAATATTACTGATGAAATTGTTTTTGTGCAGTAATTTATGCAATAACGGGACTATCATAGGTTTAATCAATATAATGTACTTTTATGTTCCTATTAGGGCTGAGTGCCCTCAAGTTTATTTTTTAAAATTTGTACTTATTGAACATAAAGCTTTAAAAAGACACTCAATTATTTCCATATTTATTTCCTTACTTTCTGTACTTACTTAAAAGCTGGTCATTCTTAAAGAAATATTTGGACTAATTTTTGTGCATGTGGGACTCAATTTGCTTTTTATGAAGGTATTCGGAAAACTGAATTAGGGTACTTCTATCAATGAGATCATTTCAGAGTGTCATATCAGATCAGCTTCAACCCATCAACATTGATAACTTGATAATACAATTACTGAGATGTTCCAAGCTTAATGTGCTTGTGTATTTTAGGATACTGATCCATCTAAGATAACAAGAAATTGCCTCTTCAGTTTAGCTTCTATTAACTGTGTTTCTTAAAGGAAGGCTTGAATTAGAGTTGATCTCTGTGTGTCCTAATTTGCCATTTTTATTGAAGAAATTTGGATATTCGTTTCCATGTGATGACTTGTTAATGCCTTCAATGATTCACTTCAGATCTTCATTTAACTGCATTTGAGAATTATGTCGCATTCTGCACAGTTGGAATCACGTGGGTTGAATCACGAAACAGAGTTATACAATACGAGGGATATTTTCTTGGATCTCTCAAAGACCGAAATACATTATTATTATTAATATTCTTATTCTTATTATTATTATTATTATTATTATTATTATTATTATTATTATTAACTAGCTGTACCCAGCCACGTGTTGCTGTGGCTCAGTCTGGTTTGCCGACTCTAGAACACGCAACATATAATTGTCCATGTGAGAAGCAATCTGTGTCTATATCTAAACCACACAATTCTAAAGATTATATATATATATATATATATATATATATATATATATATATATATATATATGTGTGTGTGTGTGTGTGTGTGTGTGTAGGATGGGGTCCACCTCTGGTGTACATTGTGGGACCAATAGCCTCGGAGAAGTGGATAAAAAGGCTTCAAGGAAGAATATTTAGATTTCTTTCTGAAGCCATTTGAATATTCCACTTTCCCTACCACCCCATCTTTTGGTTGTGTATAAACTTTATTACACGACAAAAAACATTGACAAAATACATTGACAAGAATTCAATAGGGAGTAAAACAACATACATAACAACTCAGAGCTACATGTCAAATACTTCGTCCAGCTCCCCGGCAGTGGGCCGCGTGCCCAGAATGCTGCCGGCATTTTCCCTCTGGACCGCAACACTGAGTCTCTGAAAGAGGAAGCTGGTCGCCCTGTGGTCCTTGGTGTCTATAAGGAGTTTTTCACCCAGCTCTTTGAGAAACTTTAGAGCACACTTGCCCCATGCTCCATGTGTCTCCGACCCTATTGGGATAAAGTTATAGCAAGGGGGAAGGCCTTCATATTTGCGAGTCTTCTGGGTCTCCCTGTGGCTGGCAGCTCCACCCCCTTCGGCTACGGAGTATGGCAAGTAGGTGTCTACCATTGTGGCAGCACAGGTGTAGTCCCAAGCAATCTGCTTACCATCCTTCCAGGGTAGCATAGTGGCTCCATCCGAACGCTTTTAACTTCCATCAGACCCCTGCACTTGGGGTTCCCGTTGAGCTGGGC
>WNWK01050453.1:0-12832 GCA_009830355.1 Cherax destructor | reverse complement strand
CCAGTAGTTTTTTACCCTACTAAAGGAGAGGGCAGACAGGTAGAGCCAGAGTGTACTTGAAGAAAAAAAGAATGATCAGTAGTCGCCCCTTACTCCTGGGGGCTGCTAACCTTTTAAAAAACCAGGTTATATAATGTGATTATAGGGCAAAATGTTGCTTTTTTTTGGCCGATAACATCAATGGTATATAATTAAAAGTTAAGAATTAGAGATGTGCAACAAAGGGGTATTTTTTAGACTTTCCCAAAGGTGGCTTCATCATGCAATACGGGACAACAAACGGGAATGATTATCTCCTTTTCCCCCTTAAGTTTTCTGCGTTTTTTTCCAGTACGTACGTTTTAATAGTCACTGGTTGGCGAAATTTTTCCGTTTCAATTCCAAATTTATTAATTATATACCACTGATGTTATGATACGTGGGAATTTTGGGAAAAGGGGAACATCAAAAAATTTGCCTCGGACCAACTCTGGGCCATCACCTATTCCACTGGGAAATCCGCCACCAGTGACAATATTTCATTTGTTCACCTCATCTGACCCCGGATATGCCCTTTTCTTCCTGCCTCTTCGTCACATTCATCAAGACTATGGTGCTGAACACCGTACTAGGCTGACCAACCATTATCTCAACTTTATTCCTCTTCAGTCTTTTTTTTGTCCTGAACTATATTCATAAAGCCGGACATATTCAAAAAGCCTTGACTATATTAAAAACCCTGGATATACTAAAGCCTGACTATATTCAAAAGCCGGGACTATATTCATAAACCCTGGACTATATTCATAAAGCCGGACTATATTCAAAAGCCTGGACTATATTCATAAACCCGGGGACTATATTCATAAACCCGGGGACTATATTCACAAAGGCAGGGTTGGGAAATGTCTTCAGATTAAGATCCCCAGTTTTGCAGATGTTTAAATCTTTGTGTTGTTTCCCTAGATAAAACACAGTTGTTATACCTGGGGGTTTTCCGGGGTCAACCCCCCGGCCCGGTCCATGATTAGGGCCACAGAGATCGGGGCCGATAACCGGGGTTACTGGGCCGCATGCAAACCAACGTACCCGGCTGTGGTTCGTACGTTGGTTTGCGCACCGGGGGATAAAAGGGTCAGTGGGGGCCCCCCAATCGAGTTACTTTTGGGAAAAAACCTGCACTGTTTTGCTGCCATATTTTACCACACAAGATGGGTTTGATAAATCCACTATGTTCTTATGGTGTTATCAGGTAATGAAATAATCAGCCAGAGCGGGGGTTTAGTAGGTCGAATACGATATAATCAATCAGGTTATTATTGTTTTATTAGCAATGGAGCTTTTAAAAATTTCCCTGGAGCAAAGCTGGGTTATTTAGTAACCCCCTGGGGGAGCTGGGGGGTAATGGAGGAGAAGGGGGGAGGAGTTGCCTTGGGTTTTTTAACACTGGCGCCTGTATTGTGGCCCACACGTGTTTAGTTTTTTTTTTTTTTTTTTTGGGGGATAATTCGCCTGGCTCCCCCCCTTCCTGAAGCTCTCCCCCTTTAATTACCCCCCCTTCCCCTACGCCTCCCAGGGGGTTTTCCGCCGGTGAAGAGTTCACCTTCGTGTATATTTTATCCTGGTCACCTTCCACATTACCTTGAGCCGATATTATTTTAATTCATTTGGAACTTTTATTAATAGCTAAAATAAGCAAGTTCGACTATATAATATCTGGGGCCCTATAATTTTACCAAATGGAATCATGTTAAATTAACGTACATATTACAATTATTTAATATATTAGGTTAGGTGAAACGGAGAGATGTGGAGCACTTCTCCGTATGTCACGTGACCTCCTTTTATGTCAGGTCCCCCCCCCACTACTGGCAGTAGCAGCTGGTCTTCAACCCATGGTAGGAAAACCCTGGAAAGAGTTCATCTTTGAGAAATACTTAAAATGTTCAAAGGGAATAAGTGTACCCACGCCCCGTTTGAATTACTTTTAAACCCCCGGGGGTCGGGAAAAACCCCCGTGGGGTTTTGGAAATTATTTAAAGGAAGGGGAAAACCTTAAGGCAGTGTATATTCCCCCTTAAATAATTTCAATTTTTAAAGAGAGAAAAGCTAATATTTTATTATTGATATGTTTCAAAAACAATACCAATTAAAAGGCCTTTTGAATTTTTACTTGTGATTCTTGATTCCCAAGAAAAAAGTGGTAAGAAATTTTTTATTTTCCCCTTTTACCTCCCTTCAGTGGGGAGGGAGGGGGAAAAATTTATACTAGAACATGAATATGATGAAATATGTAACTAGTCATATTGAATATTACATGGGGGAAACCCGCCAATCACCCCCTAGAAAAAAAACTCGGCAGGAGATGCAACTTTCCCCCCAGTGAAAACAGGGGCGCCAAAGCACGAGACAACACAATGGGCGGGCCCCAAAACCAACTCCCCCCGTATTCATAAGAAGGATTTCCAAAGATCTTTGGCTGTCTTAAGAAGACCGGACAGGCACCTAAATCAGTACTTGACCAGCCGGACGTGGTTCGCGTCGGTTTGCAGGCCCCAAAAAAAGCCGGTTGATCAGAACCGATCCACGCGGGCCTGGCCACGGACCGCCCGGGGGGGCCACCCCCGGGAAACCCCCCCCGGATACCCTATGGGGGGAACCCCGCAGTGTGGTTACTGTGGGGATAGTTAAAGTTCAATACATTCTTAGCCAACCTTGGAATGTACTTAAATTTTAAACAAGGGGAAGGGACTGGGATGTTTAAAGGAAGTACCAAACAACCCCAAACAAGCCGACATTTTAACCCCAAAAATGTATGTTAAAACGAATATGGAAAAGTGCTTAAAAAGTCCCTGAGAGGGGGATACGAACAGGTGTCAAATAGTCCATTAACCTCTGATGAAGTGGTAGATGAGACTCTATTCAAATAAATCGATCTGGGAAAAAATTTTTGAATCACAATGATTGGATTTCCCGTAGTCCGAAATAATAAAAAAAATCTAGAAAATTAGTTTCAAATTTCAAGGGTTTTTACAAGACACCCGATCAGATGACCCGACCAATATATAAACAACCTGATGCTTCCGCCCGACATCTTTTTCCCGATGCCATATTGTATATCATATTTTTTATTGAACCACTGGCACCTTCATGTGGCTGGGGGCCACCAGGACCACCTTTTTGGGAAGGGGGAAGGTGTTGCTAGAGGCTGAAGAGTACCCATACCTGAGTCTTTTATCTCACCACCATGAAGCAAACACGCTTTAAGCCCCGGGAAAATCTTTCCACTAATTTGCAAGAGGGGAACCTACGGAAACGGATCCATATGGCGACCCCCGACAACAGCGAAAAAAAACATTACAGAACAAGTTTTTATCGGGCAACTTTTCCTTTTTTGCTTTACAAAAAAGCCCACACAGAGGGGAGTTGTCCCCGGAAAAGCTTTTTTTTCAGTGTATGTCTGTTCTACCCGAAAAATTAAGAAGCTTACTCTGCTGTTTCTTCCCCCTATTTTTTATGAAAGACAGCTCACAAGACAAGGAAGAGGGAAATTGAAAAGAAACACTTTGTCAGTAATCCCAGAGGCAAAAAGGGAAACCCCCAAAACGCCAGCAGCTCATTTTACAGATCCTATTAAATCTATGACTTAATTAAGACCATGGCTTTTTTTAAAGGGTTTTCTTCCCCAGGGCAACCCAAACAGCAGACTAACACCTAGGTACATAGCTGCTATTAGATAAATAGGGGCATCAGGGGAAGGGAATTTGCAAATTCATCTCACCTAGTCCAGGAATGAACTCGGTCCCACTTGTGGGGAAACCAGGGATGGGGCCCCGGGATCACAGGGTAACTTACCTCTGAGAGAATTTTCCCCCAAACCCAATCGCTGCAAGTCTTCCAATATTGCATATTGACGAAGCACGAGTGTGAAAGATCTGGCTAATTTTTTTTGGGCGGGGCCACAAACACAAACAGGCCAAGTGTCTTAGCGAAAGGGCCTTTGACAAATGGTAAAACTTGCACACACATTGGGATATTAGATAAGATAAAATTCAAGGGTTTTTTTTTGTTATGGAATCTCTAAATATGTTCAAGGTTAAGGGAATATAAATGAAAAAAAACATCTGGCTCAGCCAGCCAGCTACCAAGTTAGTGCAGTAAGCTTGCCAGCAAGTTCACAAACCCTTAGATCTCCTCCTACTGGTTCCCCGCCCAGTTTGCCAGGAATTCCAATTTATATCCTGCCCTGAATTCATCTAACTAGGCTCCAGTAGAGTTCACTAACCTTTCTATTCTTACGGGGTTCATCCAACCAGCCTCCGAGAGTTACTAACCTTGTCTATCTTCCCTCTGGGTTCACTCTGCCTAGCCTGCCCAGCGAGTTCAAAAACCCTTTTATATCCAGCCAATAATTCATTAGCCTAGCTTGCGAACGGGTTAGACCCCATCTATTCTGCCAGAGTTGAAAACCTTTCCTCCTGGTGCGGGGTTCACCATTATAGTCTGCCACACGTTCACAAACCAAATTCCTTTTGGGGGTTTATTTAAAAATTATATATCCTGCCAGTGAATAATTTCATATCTTCAATTTCATAAGACTAACACGTTGTGACTTGATAGCAGACAGCGATTAGACAGATGCTGTTTTTGGTTTTGAAACTTTTCCCCTTACTTAGCTCTTGCCGCCTCTGAAATTCCCAGGCCAACATTTAGTGGTTCCAGCTTGGGTACTATCATACCTATTTTTGGGTTTTCCTTTCCCATTGGTGCCTTTTTTGTAATATACTGACTCCCCCCCCCACAGGATGGGTTTAGGGTGTTAAAAAATTTTTAAACTAATTGTAACGTTACCACCAACATTATAGCGTAAAGTAACGCAAGCTTTATCGTTTCCAAATTTCACACAACTAATTTTTCCCATATAAAACATGAATCAATTTTTTTTTTTTGGTTACCCTAGTTATTTCACATTTGTTAAAGTATGATAATTGTATTTATGTTCAGCTGTACATAAATAAACTGTTAGCCCCGTCGTTTCTCTCATAGCACCTCACCCCTCATATATGGATCGATAAAGCCCATGGTGGGCGAAACGTCTCCAAGTCTTAAAACCGCATAATGTTCTTTATATACTGGTATCGAAGTGACCATCTTGATGTGTTCAAGGGTGTCCTGCTCTCCTGCCTTTTCTCCATCACTACTACTTTTTCTTTTTGCTTCCTCCATTAGTATATCCCTTCGCCGCCTTAACATCTCTACCATAGGATCCCTCTACTTTTTTCCCACTGTCTTAAATATTAATTAATTTCGTACATAATTTTCAACTTTAATAATGGTTAATTTTAAAACTTGACAACCCAATAAAGCCCAGCAGTGTTACGTTTTTCCCCTCTTTCCTCATCATATACCCATTATTTCCCACTTTCTTTAACCCTCCTTATCCTCTTCCCCTGATTCCTACTGTTTCCTCTTCCTCCTAACCCCCCCCGCCACCAGTGCACAACTACACAGCGTCCAAAGGTCATTAACCCCCCCCAACCACAACACCACCACCACCACTGTTTACAAACACGACCGCGTGTCCTGGTCACTGGTGTTGACGCAGTTAAGCGTGTCCCGTGTCCAATTAATCAAATGGGTTCCGTTTTTACCTTGTTATATGTCCGTTGGCAAACATGAACGCCAGGGGTCCGGCATCCCTGGAGGCCCCATTCAGAGTTCAATAGTGTCAAGGCCAGACCCCTTCGGATGCTGGCTGAGATGAGCTATGATACACTTGATACACTCGTCGTACGGCTACACTATTCTGTGAGTTACACGTGGTCAACACTGCTCACAAATAATAAAAACCTACTAGGAAAGTATTTTCCTTAAGAGAGGTTTGTGCCAATCACTACCTACGACTTCAACAGAGGCTGGACTGAGGATATTAAAAAAACCCAAAATATTTCTACTCCCATGCAAAACCAAGCAAGAACACCTGTAGAATTGGACCATTATTGAGAGGGAGATTCGTATACGGACGATGAACAGGAAATGAGTGAAATGCTAAAAAAAGTAGAGTCAGTGTTCAGCAACCCACTAAATGACAGCAAGGTAAAAAATGCAGAAATATTTTTCACTCCAGCAGAAGGCTGCGAGACCACCCAACGACATTAGTACAAATCCCAAGATTTCGAAAAAGAAATGGCCAACATGCCCACTCACCAGCACCTGGACCAGATTCATGGAATGCTTTATTTATAAAGCAGTGCAAAGTACCATTAGCAAGAGCCCCTTTGTATTCTGTGGAGAAAGAGCTTGATCTAGGTGAAATTCCAGAGGCCTTAAAGAGTGCAGACATAGCTCCTTTGCATAAGGGAGGTAGTAGAGCATAGCAAAAATTACAGACCAGTACCCTCACTTCTCACATCATAAAAATCTTTGAAAGAGTGATGAGACGGAGATTACAAAGTTCATGGACCAGCACAACCAACATAACCCGAACCAGCATGGTTTAGAGGGGTCGATCATGCCTGTCCAGCTGCTGAACCATTATGACAGAATTCGGGGGCATTGAGGAGACCAAAACGCAGATGTGATTTACACAGATTTTGCAAAGGCGTTTACAAATGCGATCATGGAGTGATAGCGCACAAAATGAGGGCCATAGGCATTACGGGAAGGTAGGCAGATGGATTTTTTAGTTCCAACACAAAGAACACAAAAAAGTAGTAGTGAACAGGGCAAGATCCAGCATCAGCGAGGTCAAAGCTCAGCCCCAAGGCATGTCCTGGCACCTTGCTGTTTCTCATCCTCATAGCAGCATAGATAAAAACACCCAGCCACTTTTGTATCATCATTTGCAGATACACTAAAATAAGATGAAAGTCACAGGTAGAGGACACTGAAAAATTACAGGAGGACATGAGGGTCTTCCAAGGGCAGGGAGAACAACATGACGTTCAATGGTGATAAGTTTCAGCTGCTTAGGTATGGAAAAAAAGAAGAACTCAAAAGGAACACTATATACAAAACGCAAGAGGGTCACCAAGAACGAAAGGAACACGTAAAGGACTTGGGAATAATTATTCTGCTGATCTGTCGTTTAAAGACCATAACAAGACAAAGATCACAACAGCCAGGAAGATGACGGGTGGGTATTGAGAACTTTCAAAACAAGGGAAATAATGCCGATGGTGAACTTTCAAATCGCTAGTGCTCCCCCACTTAGAATACTGCTCAGTGCTGACGGCCCCGTTCAGGGCAGGAGAAATAGCAGAGCTGGAACAAATCCAGAGATCGTTTACGGCTCACATTGAGCCATTGAAACATCTAAATTATTGGGAACGCCTTCAAGTCTTGAACATGTACTCATTGGAGCGGAGGAGAGAGAGATACATGATAATATACATGGAAAGTACTTGAGGGCCTGGTCCCAAATCTGCACACTGCCATAACAACATACTGGAGTGAGAGATATGGGAGAAAGTGAAAATAAACCCAGTGAGGAGCAGGGGTGCGGTGGGGACAATACGGGAGCACTGAATACATCCGGGGTCCCAGACTATTCAACATCTTACCAGAAGATATCCGAAACACGGCTGGAACCAGTGTAGAAGCCTTCAAGAGGAAACTGGACAAATATCTTCACCAGGTGCCAGATCAACCAGGCTGTGATGAATATGTGGGGCAGCGGGCCTCCAGCAGCAACAGCCTGGTTGACCAGGCAGCACCAGACGAGCCTGGCCCATGGCCGGGCCAGAGTAGATACTCGAAACTCTTCAAAGGTATATCAAAGGTATACATATTACTCGGTGTATACACATCAGAGTATACATAAAGGCGGCTTGTTTATGCAAGTCTGCTGCAACAGCGTGACAATCATCACACCTACATTATTATCGGGATCATACATCGCCCAAGAAATAGGAGGTAATCAGATTTGATCCAAGGAAGAGGAGGGGTAGCTTCATTTCCTTGAATCAAGGGTCCTTCATTAGTAAGGGACTTCCCTAGAAAGGTTCATATATTCACTCCACGCTACGTACACAGTGCACTTCATGCATATAATATATATATATATATATATATATATATATATATATATATATATATATATATATATATATATAATGTCGCGCCGAATAGGCAGAACTTTGCGATTTTTGGCTTAAATTGCAATGCGCATTTTGCCATATAAGACAAACGAAAATTTGTGTATGCAATAATTTCGCAAAAATCATTCTGAACCTAACGAAAAAATATATTTCATTGTTTGCTTATTATTAAATTATTGTAAACGTATCTAAAATATATTTAGTTGGATTAGGCTAAATTAAATTGCGCTTGTTATAATAAGGTTAGGTAAGTTTTCAAGATTCTTTTGGTGCAAAATTGTAAATTTTTACATTAACATTAATGAAAAAAATATATGTTCAAACGTATAAGAGAAAATTTTAAATGAGTTCTTGCTAATTGACCAGTTTTACCTATTAGGCACGACATATGTATATATATATATATATATGTATATATATATAATATATATATATATATATATATATATATATATATATATATATATATATATATATATATATATATATATATATATTCATAATGCCAGCGATACGTCTAGCAATGAGCAACCTCAAAGACAAGACAAGCCACGGGGGGGCGGAAATCTTTAGCTCAATTACTTTCAAGTACTACTATGTCGTGCCGAATAGGTAAAACTGGTCGGTTAGCAAGAACTCATTTAAAATTAATTCCTTTCTAAAAATTTCTTTTATACGTTTAAAGATATATTTTTTCACTTATGTTAATGTAAAAATTAATAATTTTGTACCAAAAATACCTTAGAAAACTTACCTAATCTTATTATAACAAGCGCAATTTTATTTAGCCTAATCCAACTAAATATATTTTAGGTAAGTTTACAATAATTTAATAAACACTAAAATATTTTTTTTTCGTTATGTTCAGAATGATTTTTTGCTAAATTATTGCATACGCAAATTTTCCTTGTCTTATTCGGCAAGAAGAGTGTTCATTTAAGCCAAAATCGCAAGTTTTACCTATTCGGCACGACATATATACAAACACCGAACAGGGTGTCTTATCGACAAGTGCCTTTGATAAAATGGAACACACACGTGTACAGATGGTAAGCGTGTGTGCCCCCATCCCCAAACGTCCTCCACATAGATAGCTTTAGTTCCCACCATCATAAAGAATAGGAAGCTGCACATTTCTCTTGTATAATTTTGTTATATAAAAGTCCTTCCAAACAAGTAGTATCTGTATTCATCATATTGTGTTATGTGATCCATACATCTTTAACAAACGAAAGAGGAGATAATGAAGCACAGTACAAAAAACAAAAGATGTGGAGTTGTATGAAAATTTTTTTTCCTTCTGGGGACAGCCATTCTTGCACCCAAGTGATAATTTTTCAAAAGTTTGAGGTTGCCCTTTTTCCGTTGCCTCGCGCCAGACGTATCGCTGGTATTATGAATAAATATGTTTTAAGCGTTGTAACCCAAAAAAATACCTAACTCACCCGTAACCTAAAGGGGGCAAGAGGGTCCCACATAGAACGAAAGGAAAGTAAAGGATTTGGGGAAAAAATTATGTCTGCTGATCTGTCGTTTAAAGCCCAAAAACAAGAAAAGATAAAAACAGCCAGGAAGATGAGGGGGGTGGGTTGAGAACTTTCAAAACAAGGAAAAACCCCCGATGGTGACCTTTCAAATCGCTAGTCCCCTCACTTAGAATACTGCTGTGCGACCCCCCGTTGGGGGCAGGAGAAATAGCAGAGCTGGAACAAATCCAGAGATTTTTGGCTCACTTGGGGCCATTGAAACATCTAAATTTGGGGGAATTTAAGTCTTGAACAGACTCATTGGAGCGGGGGGAGAGAGATACATGATAATATATAATGGAAATACTTGAGGGCCTGGTCCCAAACTGCACACTGCCATAACAAATACCGGAGTGAGAGATATGGGAGAAAGTGTAAAATAAACCCAGTGAGGAGCAGGGTGCGGTGGGGACAATACGGGGCATGTATTAACATGGGGGGCCCAGACTATTCAACATCTTACCAGAAGATATCCGAAACACGGCTGGAACCAGTGTAGAAGCCTTCAAGAGGAAACTGGACAAATATCTTCACCAGGTGCCAGATCAACCAGGCGGGGATATGTGGGGCATAGCAGCAACACCCGGGGTTGACCAGGCACCCAGACGAGCCTGGCCCATGGCCGGGCTCAGAGAGGATCCCCCGAAACTTTTAAAAAAGGTATATCAAAGGTAAGGTATATTTTTTAACATAAATTAACACAACCAAAATTTAAAATAAAGAAAACGGGAAATTTAAAAAAATACTGAGTGTTATGAATTGATGTTGAGTACTAGGTAAAAAATTAGCTTAGTAAATAGGGGCAATGTATGTTTTTTGAAGTATACCACAATCATGCGAACAAAAAATATGAAGTTAATATAATTTATTGAGAAGATGACCCCCCGGGACTTTTTAACCATGAATATAAAGAAACAAAACATACAAATTTAGTATATAATATATGGGGGATATGTTGCTTCAAGGTGATGACTTGGGGGACCGCGCGAGTCCCATAGCTCAATGGTCATTCTTTAGCTGACAACCCACTGCAGGGTTCCACTTCCCGGGGGCTAGGCCAGACTATAATAGGCCCAAAATTGCCTGTACCTGCTGCTCATGTTCACCTAGCATTAAATAGGAAATTTAAATTTTAGACAACTGTTGGCGGTCGCACTGCAAGCACGCGAGAACTCAACAGAAAATTTCCCACTATGCAAAAAAGAATCATATACTAACCCAAGTTGCGGGGAGTTTGTCAGCCACCGCCAGAAAAGAACCTTTCATTAACTATATATTACATGCTTCATAGAACCGGTATACAATAACGTCGTTATGTAAGACAAAACCAAGAGACTAGCTGACTTAGAGACGTGAAAATTATTGATCAGATTGTAGATAAATTCAATGCTGTACGATAGTTTTTTGGAGAAGGGCTGGTAGGCTGTGGAATTTTCCACCGTCCTGAATCATCCTTATCATTAGTGGCAACTTGTTAACACAAAGTCATGCCCAAAAAAGCTTGCAGGTAGGCCTAAACATTTGTTTAAAGCCTTTACCAGGTTAGACTAAGGTGTTTAGGTGGTTTTGTGATATTGTTAATTCACATGTAGCTTTTTAACATTAAAATACTGGGTTCAGCTATCACACTCAGACTTACGGAGTACCTTCGGGGAGTCCCCGAGGTTGTTTTAAAAATGCAGCCCCTCCTGTTGATTTAGTTTTCCCATTAGGCACAGGTTTAAATAATGATGAGCTTTCACATACTGTTTCCCTTTTTCAGCTCATATTTTATACAAAGTTTAGATAATACGAGTTTACTCCCCCAACTCATTTTAAAATTGGCTCCATTTAAAGATAACCAACCCCCGGGGTGCTCCCCACAGCAGTCCATCACCAAAATCCTATTTACTGCTGGGGGAGCATTGACAGCAGGTGCAAGGAGACGTGTCCTTACGTCTTTCTTAGCCCGGGAACGAAGCCTTGTCCTTTCAGTTGTAAGCCCAACATTGTTGCTGAGGACGGTTCCTTTAAAAGGGCACTATAAATATGTACTTTTAAAAAAACAAACAATAAAAGAGTGCATATGATTTTTGTTTACACTGCAATTAAGCTATATCTTATTTTGGAAAAAAAAAAGGGAACGTGAGAAACTAATGGGGGGTACTGAATAAATGTCATGAATACTTATCATTTCCTAGGCACTGTATGATCCTGTTATTAACGCTCCTCATTAATATTATAATTGCCTGTAATATTAATTCTGCACTATGGCCAGAGAAATTCATGCCTAAGGGGGGAAAATATATTGATTCTGGTGAAGGTCTCTATCTGCATTCAAAAAAATGGGGTTCCCTTCCTTTTTTCGGATGAAACTTAATTGCCCTCCTTCCCCGCCTCCCATTTCCCAGGTGATGTATAACCTTGGGAATTTTTTGTTTTCCTTTTTTTTTAACTAAAATATTTCTTGCTGCGCGATCCGGAAAGTATCCCCGTTTTGCATTTTCCCCGCCCTCTGTGCCTCAATGAATGCAATAAGATTTGTGAAAATGCGGCATGTTTCAATGCAGTTAAATATTAGATGAAGATCTGAAGCGAATCAAAAGATATTCACAAGTTAACACATGAAAATTATGAATAAAAAGATAAAACCGTGGCCCCAAAAAATACACAAATAACCGTACCTAGGGAGAGGAAGGTAATGACGACGTTGTAGTTTGACTTGGGGCCCCTGCAAGTTAAATGTCTTGTCAATGGTGACTTGTCAGTGGTCCAAGTCGGACCAAAATGTCATACTTTTCCTCTCCTAATGCGGGTTATTTTTATGGAAACTAGTATCCCATTTTTAAAAGAAATGAAGAATTGGGGGATAACCCAGAACTAACTCAAACCTTCCTTAAAAACCCGTTCTGAAGCCAAACTGAAGAGGCATACCTCGTCACCTCAAAAAAAACCCCCGTAATCCTAAAAAATATCAGCACATTGTTTAAAAACCCCTGGAAGCCCATTATTAAGTTATTTGTGTTGAAGTTATATTTGGATGAGAACTAAAAAACAAGTAATTGTTGTTTAGGCTTCAGGTACATAACATTAATTTTTTTAAATGGCTTGAGAGCACATAGATCTTAATGTTCCCTAAAAATATGTAGATTTAACATAGGGGAAACCAAAAAGTCAATCACTGATTTATTTGTGATCGGAAGACACATTCTTCGTTATTTCACGAAAAACAATTTGTTTAGTAAAATC
>WNWK01050452.1:0-12832 GCA_009830355.1 Cherax destructor | reverse complement strand
AGGATAGTACTGAAATGGGCTGGCTGGATGGGGGTTGTTGTGGAGTGAGCGTCAATGGTAGCTGAAAATGCTGGTGTGCAGTTGTTTTGCATGTGAGGGGATGTAGTGGGGAGGTGGACGAAAGACCTATGGCCTATAAGAGGCTGGGGTTATGACTTTGGACTTCGGGTACGGCTTGGGTCTGTAAGGAGTGAGTGATTGGTTTTAGTATTTTTCCTTTTTTATTTTATTTATTTATTTATTTATTTATTTATTTTCGATTGTGTTTTTGATAGACTGCAGACGGTCAGGGACAGGCAAAGGAGGCTTTCTGAAGTGCCAGGGGCTTTTTTGTTTTTCAATATTTGGTTAAGAAAGGTTCTACCTATGGATGTTATGTACGTTTTTTAGGAGTTTAGTTCCTGTGTGGGAGTGTATATGTTACACAACTGCTTTTTGATGTTATGGTGTTGTGCCGGGGCATACTGTGAGGTTAGTTATACGATTAACCACTGTCAAGCACATGTCTTAGTCACTCTGTTTTAACTGAGTTACCTTTTTTCATTTTCATATGTATGTTTTTTTTTGGGGGTGAGGAGGGGAGGTTGTGTGTGATGTCGCACTGTGTGCGCATAAACTTTTTTATTAAAAACAATGTCGATATGATCACGACAAAATATGTCGATATGATCACGACCAAATTTTTAGACTTTGTGATGGTGCAAGCTGGGATGTGGCAAGGAATACATATTTTGTTTTTGGTTAATATCTCATATTTTTGTGATTTCACTTAGGTTATGTTTATAGGAGATAGTCTTATAGAGGGGAAATATTTTATTTTCATGGTTTTTGTTTAATTTTGTTATCGTTTTTGGCCGACTTATTTTTATTGCATGTGTATAATGTACGGTTTTTAAATGAATTATCTTTGTAAATATATTAAGGTGCTGTATATACAAATAGTTAGAATTATTATGGGTATAGGTATTTGCTATATGAGAAATATTCTTTACTATTATTGTCTTGTTCTTGTTGTGGAATATGAAGGATTCAACTATGTGTACTGGGCTTTTGTGTTAATATTTTTTTGTCAACAAGTTGTTCATATGGGGGTAGGTCTGTTGCCTGGGTGATAGGTTTTTTTAAATGTTTTAGTTTTTTCTTTGTTTGGTTTACATGAAGGTTGTCATGTATGTAAAAGTTGGAGTTTTATGAGTTTTTTTTTTTTTGGAAAACTTTTGGTTTTAGTAAAAAGTGCATTGTGTGAATAATTGTTATTTAGGGTTTTTGTACAAGGAACGTGTTGTGTACGTGATGACTGTGGTTATAATTTTTCAAGTTTCCATTTCGTATGATGTTTATGTTTTTGTTACGTGTTTTTGTATAATTTTGTCTTTTTAAATAAAAAAAATTAACATTGGTCAACAACCAAAATGCTTCCAACGTCAGAGTAACAATTTCCAAATAATTTTAGGTCACTGATAATGAATATCATGGTTAAAATTTTTTGTTAGCTCTACTTTTCAATATAGAGCTAAGTGTCACAACAGGTTGCAACAGGCTTGCGGCAGTGTGTTTCTTACCAACACTCACAGTCTCACTGACCTTCATTATTGTTCCAGCAGTCATACAAGGTGCTTGTGCTCTCCAAGTTTATATTTTGAGGTGAAAGGTTGGTGATTGTCTTAGCCAAACACTTTTAAACTTATAATAAATATTCACTGAGCAAGCTATTGATATGCATGTGAGGCATATTATATTAATTTTATTTTCCTACTGAATGATATAAATACTTCTGGTTAGTTGTCATGATCTGTATTATTATGATAAACTAATGAATAAATTTTCTGTTTATCTTCTAATTCTTTGTTGTTTTCTTTTCAGATGATCTTTATATTTGATTTACTTTGCTACCCTAGATTTTACCACTTTAATAATAAACCTTTTAATTATATTTGTTTGGTTAGTACCCTATCCGTTGCAATCCTCTTAAGATATATAATATGTCGGATAACTGACCAGGATACTGACTTTGTTGCAAAAGCCAGTAACTTGTGTGAATATTGCAGACTTGTGTGAATATTGCAGACAACTTCTGCTACATTTGTGGTGAGGTGACCTTTGCATCACAGACGCGCCATATAACTGCTATGGTTAGAAAGGCATATCACCTATATTTTGGATGCAAGGTTGGTGACCAGGATAAGATCTGGGATCCACAAATATGCTGCAATAATTGTGCTACTAACCTTCGCCAATGGTTGAACAGGAAGAGGAAAGAATGCCTTTGCTGTGCCAATGACATGGCGGGACCAACAGACCATACCAACAATTGTTATTTCTGCATGGTACTCTAGTACAAAAGAGCTTTTCAAAGAAAAGAAAGTGGCACATTGAATATCCAAATATTCCATCAGTTATTCTCCCAGTCAGATGAAGAAAGTGGTGAGGAGGAAGAAGAGAAGGATGACACTGCTGGATTCACAGTGACCCAAACTTTGATGAAGCACACTCCTCTAGGACACATCTCATGACCTTATCAGGATCTGCAACTACCCAAAATAAGGCAGAGTTGCTAGATTCTCATCTTCAACAGTGGAATCTCCTAGCAGCTGATGTAACATGTCACTTAAAATCCACTTTTGGACTCACATTTAGACTTTCTTCCAGCGATCTGTGGGGCAGTTAGTGACGAACATAGTGAAAGGTTTCACCAAGGTATTTCAACCATGGAAAAATGTTACCAGGGCAAATGGGGCACAAGAATGCTTGCAGACTGTTGCTGGACATTGGCAGATGATTCTTCAGCCCACTATAAGCGTCAGCAAAAAGGCAGAGAGTAGGAATGGATTAAAGTTTAAAACATACTGACACATATTGTACGTTATAAAAAATTTTACATGTCACGTATCTTCAAATCTATATCCAATAAGCCTTTTTCAAGGTGATATTTGGATTCAAGACACGAAAATACATAAGAATTAACTAATCTCATTTAAGAAGCATACAACTTTTCAAAAATTGTTGACCAGTATAATTTATACAGAAGGGGTTACTAGCCTCTTGCTCACGATATACATACATATATATATGTAGACTAGGAGGCATTGGTGTCCGCAAGTCATCTCAGATTGCTCTACCTGCTTTCCTGTCTTCATGCATTGCATCCAGAGGGCTTGTAGCAGCAATTCTCCCTGAACATCTTAGGGACACGATTGGAATCCATGACCAAAAGTTCGTTGATGGAGCCAGGATCTGGGATAACCTAACAGGCTCTGAAACCAGGCCTGCTCCCCCAACAACTACAAACAGTCGCACTGGGATGGCCCAATAGTAGAGAATATAGCCTCAGCAATGCTTCAGAGTGTGTCAGGAAGGATAGAGCCCGCCTACTTGCAGTGAGAGCTCCTCATGCAGGGACTTTCTTTGGCTGTTCCCAACTCCAGCCTTGGCACACGCCTCGACCCACAGACCATCCGCATTGGTGTTGCCCTTCGACTTGCCGCCCCTATTCTCGCCGAACACAGGTGTATTTGTGGCAGTGAAGCAGCAGACCGATTCGGGTACCATGGTCTTTGTGTCTAAATCCGAGGGAAAGATTGCAAGACATGAAGAGGTTAATAACATTATCAAGAGAGCTCACAACAGCCGGATGCCCAGCAGAAGGGAACCACCCCAACTATGCAGATCTGATGGCAACCAAAAGCGTCCAGATGGTATCACCCTTCAAGCCTGACAGACGGCAAGCAGGTGGGTGGACTACACATGTGCATCTACCTTGGCTGATACCTATCTCCAGTACACCAGGGAGGAAGAGGGGCTGCTGCCACCTCAGGGAGTCCCAGAAGTCGAGAAAATATGAGAACTTGCCCATCATTATATGTTTGTTCTATAGGCTCAGAGACCCTTGGCTCATGGGGAAAGAGTGCATCTAAGTTCCTCAAGGAGCTGGGCAAAAGACTCAACAGGGTAACTAGGGATCCCAGGGCAGCTAGTTTTCTGTTCCAGCGACTCAGCGCTGCTGTTCAGAGGGGTAATGCATGCTGTATTCTGGGCACGCGCACCAGCTCGGAAGAGCTGGATGAGATTTTCGATTATAATCAGTGACAAAGATGTAACAATATGTACTAGACATGTATCTCTCACTCGTGTACTTATATATATATATATATATATATATATATATATATATATATATATATATATATATATATATATATATATATATATATATATATTTTTTTTTTTTTTTTCAACAAGTCGGCCGTCTCCCACCGAGGCAGGGTGACCCAAAAAGAAAGAAATCCCTAAAAAGAAAATACTTTCATCATCATTCAACACTTTCACCACACTCTTACATAATCACTGTCTTTGCAGAGGCGCTCAGCTACGACAGCTGAGAAAAGTCCTCCCCGCTGTCACTATCTCAGACCCTCCTTTAAAGTGCAGGCATTGTACTTCCCATTTCCAGGACTCAAGTCCAACTAAATCAATTAACTGGTTTCCTGAATCCTTCACAAAATGTTACCCTGCTCACACTCCAACAGATCTCATGTCCCAAAACCATTCGTCTCCATTCACTCCTATCTAACACGCTTCACACATGCTTGCTGGAAGTCCAAGCCCTCGCCCACAAAACCTCCTTTACCCCTTCCCTCCAACCTTTTCTAGGACGACCCCTACCCCACCTTCCTTCCCTACAGATTTATAGCTCTCAAGTCATTCTACTTTGATCCATTCTCTCTAAATGACCAAACCACCTCAAGAATCCCTCTTCAGCCCTCTGACAAATACTTTTAGTAACTCCACACCTTCTCCTAATTTCCACATTCCGAATTTTCTGCATAATATTTACCCACACATTGCCCTTGACAGGACATCTCCACTGCCTCCAGCCTCCTCCTCGCTGCAGCATTTGCAACCCATGCTTCACACCCATATAAGAGTGTTGGTACCACTATACTTTCGTACATTCCCTCTTTGCCTCCATGGATAACGTTTTTTGTCTCCACAGATCCCTCAATGCACCACTCACCTTTTTTCCTTCATCAATTCTATGGTTAACCTCATCCTTCATAAACCCATCCGCTGACACATCAACTCCCAAATATCTGAAAACATTTACTTCTTCCATAATCCCTCTCTCCAATGTGATATCCAATTTTTCTTTATTTAAATCGTTTGATACCCTCATCACCTTACTCTTATCTATGTTCACTTTCAACTTTTACCTTTACACTCTCTCCCAAACTCGTCCACTAACCTTTGCAACTTTTCTTTTGAATCTCCCATAAGCACAGTATCATCAGCAAAAGTAACTGTGTCAACTCCCATTTTGCATTTAATTCTCCATAATTTAATCCCACCCCTCTCCCCAACACCCTAGCATTTACTTTTACAACCCCATCTATAAATATATTTACAAACCATGGTGACATTACACATCCCTGTCTAAGACCTACTTTTACCGGGAAGTAATCTCCTCTCTCCTACACACCCTAACCTGAGCCTCACTATCCTCATAAAAACTTTTACAGCCTTCAGTAACTTACTATCTATTCCATACACTTGCAAAATTTGCCACATTGCTCCCCTATCCACTCTATCATATGCCTTTTCTAAATCCATAAATGCAATAAAAACTTCTCTACTTTTATCTAAATACTGTTCACATTTTGCTCCACTGTAAACACTTGATCTACACATCCCCTACCCACTCTAAAGCGCCTTGCTCATCTGCAATCCTACTCTCTGTCTTACCTCTAATTCTTTCAATAATAACCCTGCCATCACTTTACCTGGTATACTCAGTAAACTTATTCCCCTATAATTTTTACACTCTCTTTTATCCCCTTCCCCTTTATATAAAGGAACTATACATGCTCTCTGCCAATCCCTAGGTACCTTCCCCTCTTTTATACATTTATTAAACAAAATACCAACCACTCCAGCACTATATCCCCCTGCTTTAACATTTCTGTCATGATCCCGTCAGTTCCAGCTGCTTTACCCCCTTTCATTCTACGTAATGCCTCACGCACCTCCCCCACACTCACATCCTGCTCTTCTTCACTCCTAAATGATGTTGTACCTCCTGGCCAGTACATGAAATTACCGCCTCCCTTTTTCATCGACATTTAAAAGTTCCTCAAAATATTCCCGCCATCTACCCAGATCCCCATCTACTAACTCCCTACTCTGTTTTTAACTGACAAATCCATTTGTTCCTAGGCTTTCTTACCTTGTTTATCTCACTCCAAAATTTTCTTGTTTTCAGCAAAATTTCTTGACAGAGCCTCTCCATTCTTTCATCCGCTCTTCTTTTGCACTCTCTCACCGCTCTCTTTACCTTACTTTTACTCTCATATACTCTGCTCTTCTATTAACACTTCTGTTTTGTAAAAAACTCACATAAGCTACCTTTTTCTTTTTTCACACCTTTACTTCTTCATTCCACCACTCACTCCTCTTTCCTCCTGCACCCACCCTCCTATAGCCACAAACTTCGCCCACATTCTAATACTGCATTTTTAAAACTATCCCACCTCTTCAAAACCCCCCACCCCCAACTACTCATACTTGCACTATCCCACCTTTCTGCCAATAGTTGCTTATATCTCCCTAACTTCCTCCTCCCTTAGTTTATACACTTTTTCCTCTCTCTTACTTGCTGTTGCCATTTTTTTTCCCATCTACCTTTTACTCTAACTGTAGCTACAACCAAATAATGATCCGATATATCCGTTGCCCTCTATAAACATGTACATCCTGAAGCCTACTCATCAACCTTTTATCCACCAATACATAATCCAACAAACTACTTTCCTTGTGCTATATCATACCTTGTATATTTATTTATCCTCTTTTTCATAAAATATGTAATACTCTATTACCAAACCTCTTTCTACACATAGCTCAATTAATGGTTCCTATTTACATTTACCCCTGGCACCCCAAATTTACCTACTACTCCCTCCACAACATTTTTACCCACTTTAGCATTAAGATCCCCAACCACAATTACCCCTCACTTGGTTCAAACTCCCACACACTCACTCAACATTTCCCAAAATCTCTCTCTCCTCTACACTTCTCTCTTCTCCAGGTGCATAAACACTTACTTTAACCCACTTTTCACATCCAACCTTTTTTTTACTCCACATAATTCTTGAATTTATACATTTATATTCCTTCTTACCTGCCATAACTGATTATTCAACATTATTGCCACTCCTTCTTTAGCTCTAACTCTATTTGAAACCCCTGACCTAATCCCATTTATTTCTCCCCACTGAAACTCTCCTACCCCTTCAGCTTTGTCTCACTTAAAGCCACGCCATCCAGCTTCTTTTCATTCATAACATCTACAATCATCTTTCTTATCATTCGCACAAATTCACGCACATTCAAACATCCCACTTTGACGGTTTTCTTCTTTTTTTTTAGTAAATCTATACAGGAAAAGGGGTTCTAGCCCATTGTTCCCGGCATTTTAGTTGACTTTTACAACACGCATGGCTTACGGAGGAAAGATTCTTATTCCACTTTCATGGATATGAAAATTATAAGAACAAGAACTATTAAGATAAAATCAAAGAAAACTCAGATGAATGTGTATACATAAACGTGTACATGTTTGCGTAGTGTGACCTAAGTGTAAGTAGAAGTAGCAAGACGTACCTGAAATTTTGCATGTTTATGAGACAGAAAAAAGACACCAGCAACTACCATCATAAAAAGTTTCAGGTTTCTGTTTCACAGTCACCTGGCAGGATGGTAGTACCTCCTGGGTGGTTGTTCTAATATGTTTAAAGATATATTTTTTCCATTTATATTAATGTAAAACTTTTAATTTTGTACCAAGAGAAACTTTGAAACCCTACCTAACCTTATTCAACAAGCTCAATTTAATTTAGCCTAATCCAACTAAATATATTTTAGATACGTTAAAATTAATTTAATAATAAACAAACACAATGAAATATATATTTTTCTTTAGGTTCAGATTGATTTTGGCAAAATTGGAAAACAAATTTTCGCTTGTCTTATATGGCAAAGAAGAGCGTTGCTATTTAAGAAAATCGCTAGTTTTTTTTAATGGGCCCGACATATATATATATATATATATATATATATATATATATATATATATATATATATATTATATTATATATATATAAAAATATATTTTCTCCGTTAAAAAACGGGTAATTTAAAAGAACTCTTTAAAATTAATTTTTCAAAAATTTTTTTTCGTTTAAAATATTTTTTTTTCATTTTTTAATGAATTTTTAATTTTGTACAAAAAACTTTAAAACCTCCCTAACCTTATTAAAACAATCAATTTAATTTATAAAATAAATTATTTTAGATCTTAACATTAATTTAATAATAAAAAAACCTGAAATTTTTTTTTCGTTTTTCAAATGTTTTTTTAAAATTATTTCTACACAAATTTTCCTTGTCTTTATTTGGTGGGTTGCTTTAAGAAAATGAATTTTCCCCAATCGGCCGACTATTATATATTATTAATATTTTATTTTTTTAAAAAAAACCCCCCCCCCAGGTGGACACTGTTTTCTCCCCGGCCAAAACCCGGGCCCCCCGGTTTCCCCAACCCTTCAAAATTTTTTTCCCTCCCCAAAACAGCATTAAGTAAAAAAAACCATTTGTCTCCTTCCTCCTTAATCGCTCACATGCTTGCGGGAAACCCCAACCCTCCCAAAACCTCCTTTCCCAACCTTCCCCACCCCTCCCCCCTTTCCTCCAGTTTTCCTCAAGTTATTCTTTTCTTCCTTCTCTCATGCCCAACCCCTCAACAACCCTGTCAGCCCTCTGGATAATTTTTTCCCCCACCTCCTCCAATTTCCAAACCCAAATTCTCTTATATTCAAAAACATTACCTCAGACATGTCCCACTCCTCCAGCCTTCTCCTCGTTCAACATTCATCACCCTCTTCCCCCCATTAAGGTTTGGTATAACTATCTCTCCTTCCCCCTTTCTTATGGACTAATTCTTTTTTTCCCCAGACTCCAAAAACCCTCACCCCCCCTAATCAATTCAATGGTCCCTTCCTTCCGAATCTGCTGACATGTCCTCCCAAAATCTGAATAATTCCTCCTCCATACTTATCCTCAATCTGATTCCCTCTTTGTCACCCAATCTTTTTTTTTTTCCTCTCCCTTCTCTTTTATATTCATTTAATTTTCTTTTTTTTTACCCTCCAAACATCCAAACCTCCAACTTCTCTTTGAATCTCCCAAACACAGTGTCTATATTGATCTGCAAGCTGAAAGAGCTGGGTCCCGGGGGATTCAAACCAAATGACTCAAACTGTGACAACCCCTCTGTTCTTCACCCGCTATCCCCACGATGACAGTCCAAAAATCCAATTTGGCCGGCCCCCCGGCAGCAGTACATTTCTGCACGACATACCCGCTTGTCCACTCCCCTAGCTACGCTAATTGTTTGCTTGCAGAAATGGGGATTAATGCGCAACATTGTATAGTTAGTAAATAATGGAGTCATGGACAACACCATTAAATATTAAAAATTTTTTTTCTAGAACCTGTAGTATAATGAATTCCAGGAAATAATGTTATTGTGAGTATGTGCACCAGTGTGTCTATAAAGTTTATAAAGGCAAGGGCAATTCGCCCTTTTTAGTTAAATGTCACACCTTGGGGAAACTGTCAGTCATTGTTTGCAGATGTGAGGATGGTACAGCACTCATGGATGTGCAGTCAAGTTGATGTCTGGCCCTGTGGACAACCTGTATATGAAGACTCTAGTTCCTTTTCAGCATCGGGGTTTTTTGTCCTCCCCCGTGTGCGGGCGGGCCATTTTTTTTCCCCCACCCCGAAGTGGGAAGGTTTTTTTTTTTGGCCTGCCCCGGGAATATCCTGTTGTAAATGTCGGTGACCCGGGCCAGTTTCCCCGGGTAACCTTTCTTGCTTTTTACCCCCTTGTGCCCTCCCGTATTGTCTTCGAGCAACACGCGGGGGTGGCCGGCGGATGTAAACAGCCTATTCAGGGGCTTTTCAAACTGCGCGGCACTATGGTGCTGCCCCCTGTAGGCCTATCAAGGTCGGGCTGGGCAGCCATACTTCCTCACTACGGCGGGGCCCACCTCACAGAACCAGGATCTACCCTTCGGGTCCCCGGCCCCCCGCTCTGTCCCCGTGTATACCTACACCTTCCTTTAAAAAACTGAGTCTAGTCATCGGGGCCTATCTCTGCACCTACGCTACCATTCTACTGCCCCGACTGCAGAAAAAAATAGACTTAACACACCCCTCCAACCTCTTCAGAATCTCCCAAAAGCCATGTCATCAGCAAAAAGCAACTGTGACAACTCCCACTTTTTATTTGCCCTTTTTCTTTTGCCCCCAACCCTCTTGCCAAAAACCATTCACTTCTCTTAAAACCCCATCTATTTATATTAACAACCATGGTGACATCACACATCCTTTCTAAGGCCCACTTTTACTGGGAAATAGTCCCCCCCCCCTATACCTCAAACCCTGAGCCTCACTACCCTCAAAAAAATTTCACTGTTTTTTGTAACCTCCTCCTTTTCCCATCCCCCGCATTTTTATAACTGTAGTTAAAGCCCCCCTCGGGAAGACAGGATTAGTGAATGATGATAAAATTTTTTCTTTTCTGCCACCCTGCCTTGGGGGAATCGGTCGATTTTTAAAAAAAAAAAATAATATATATATTACGTCTCGAAAATCCTCTCATGGCGGTTTTTTGTTATTTTCCGTCACTATTGTCCCTTTTTTTTGGTGGTCCTGTGGGTTGACATCATTTGATTTTCCTCACCATGAGGCGTTCAAAATGACTGGGTTTGGTCCGGCTAGTCCGTGTTCTATTGGTAAATCCCCGTTCTGTTACAAAAATATATATATATATATATAAAATATATTAAAACACGATCTCGATGGGGGACTCAACCGTTGAAAAGCGTGACGACGTACCCCACGGGTAAAAGGCACCCAGCGCGACTTACCCAGCGTTTCAGGCGGGAAAGGCCGCCACATCCCCGGTGACAAACCCAAAATTTTTTACAGAGGAAAAAGGGCAAAAATATTCCAAAAGCCTTGGAATAACGTCGCAAAGCTGGATGAAATTTGGACCAGTGGGGAGTCGGTAAGCACTGCATTGTCATGATTCTGGTTCAGTTCCCCCCAGAGATCAGTGTTTGGGTTTTCGCCTGTCTCAAATTCCCTTTTAAAAATTCGTTTGTCGATCATCGGGATAAATGGCTGTGCCTTCCGCCTAAAACTGCGGAAACCGCAAAAAGCTGGATCCAAAAGGTTTGGGACCGTTGGGTACGGTGGGAAAAGCCTGCGTCCTTTTCATGGGTTATTCGAGTCCCTCCCCAAATCGTGTTTGTAAATTTTCCCCTTTCTTTAATATATATATATATATATATATATATATATATATTATATATATATATATATATATATATATATATATATATATATATAAATTTGAAAAACCCTGCGCTAGTCGGGTTCAAATTTGCTGGCCCTCATTGTAAAGGGAACCACTGCCCTTAAAACAGGACACCCAACCCCCAAGAACCAAGCCCCCGCGACGCTGGTGTTTTCTTGTCCATACATAAGGTAGTGTGGGGTTTTAACTAATTTCATTCTCACCCCCGTTTTGGGGTACTAGCCTACGGGCGTCATGTTTTCTCGCTCACTGCGGGCCGTGCCGGGCAACCCGGTGTGCAGTGTTTTTTTGTCAATCCACTCTTCTGGTTACAAAAAATATATATATATATATATATATATATATATATATATATATATATATATATATATATATTGTGTGTGTGTGTATATATATATATATATATATATATATATATATATATATATATATATATATATATATATATATATATATATATATATATTTTATATATATATATATATATATATATATATATATATATATATATATATATTGTGTGTGTGTGTTTTTGTTATATATAATATATATATAATATATATATATATATATATATATATATATATATATATATATATATATATTGTGTGTGTGTGCTACCTATTTGTTTCACCTATTTGTGGTTTCGGGGGCAGTCATGCCCGGCCCCCTCTTCACTGTTTCTCGGTCCCTCTCTCCCTGTCCATGGCTTTATCAAACCTCGTCTTAAAGTATGTAGGTTCCCTGCCTACCTCACTTTCTGGCTATTCCATTCCTGCCCCAACTGAAGAAATTTTAACATCTCTTTGAAAATAAGTCTTAAAAAAATTGGCCCCCTTTTTTTTGTCCCCTTTTGGAACATCTTGTCTCTGTCCTTATCTATTCCCCGATATTTTATATTCGTTATCATTCCCTAATCCCGTCCTCTAGTGTCTCAGGGATTTCCCTTTAACCTTTTTTTGAGGAAATCCCTTAGCTCTGGGACTATCTTGTTTAAACCTTCACTTTCTCTAGTTTTTTGACGTGTTGACCAGGTTTTGGGGCCCAAAAAAGGGGCTGCTCCCGTATTGGGGGATATGGTTCGATCTTGAACGATTCCTTGTGAGGTATTGGAAACCATTCTTAGGGTTTAGCCGCCCTATCCAGCAGTTATCTGATTGATGTTGGACCCGGAGTTGCCGGGGTTTTTCCCCCAAATCTTTTTTTCCCTTAGGGGGTTTTCAGTCTTTGGCCACCCCGTTCTCTGTCGGGTCTTCTTTTCCCCTTTCTTCTGACTTTACATTTGGCGGGAAATTCAAAAGGGAGTTCTGGGCCAGGCTTGGCCCTTTCCGGTCTCTTTTATCCCCCCGATCCTCGACTGTTTTTTTCTCATTAACTTCCCTCGTCTGC